>JAOTRH010149851.1:0-30944 GCA_034768845.1 Heliamphora exappendiculata | reverse complement strand
ATGGGATCCAGCCGTGAATGGATGCATGCTTATGTATTCATACTGTAATAAAACCTAACATTGTTTATCAAAAGTTGATGGGATCAGGTTAAATAAATTACTTAGGTATCCGGAGTAGAAATCAAATCCGATTATAGTTTAGTAAAAGGTTTGAAAAGGAAATTTGATGGGATCCAGCCGTGAATGGATGCATGCTTATGTATTCATACTGTAATAAAACCTAACATTGTTTATCAAAAGTTGCTTTTTGATATTAATATTATCACCGTATAATGGAGTTTTAAATTATTTGAACAGAATAACTACGTAAAAAAACAAATTTTATAATGAAGAGGCTATAGCTATATGAAAATTAATTTTATGATGACAAGGCATTTGAGCAGCATTCCATCTTGCTTATTAGTGTACTAGGTTTCATATTTTTGATACAAAAAATTTAGCAACTTGGAAACTATAGAGCATACTCTCTTGAGATGAAAAAAGATTTTATGTTGAAAAAGCATTTGAGCAGCACAACGTCGTCGTGATATTGTAATAGCTTTCAGATTTCTTATACTTTCTTAGGCTAGAAGAAAAGATTGTCACCGGGCCGACAGAGCTTTTGCATAGGGAATGCTTGTGATTTTAAAAGTGTGTTTAAAATTCGTAATGTGTAGGAGATACATTTTATACGATATCATAATAATGACATGAAAGTATAAGAAATCTGAAATTCAACTTTTAGAAATAAATAGAGAGTAACGACATAAAAAATTTAATGTTAATTTTGTATGAAAATGGGCTTAGTAACGACGTAAAGTGAAAAGGACAGCTTTATGTAGTATGAAAATGGGAAAGAAATGACGTAAAATGAAAAAAAAATCGAATTCCTATTCTATAAAATGACCTAATAACTATTGAAATTTATGTTGGTTTTGAACCTGATGGAACATGATTTTTAGTTAACTTTAAAACTAAATAACTTTGAATAGAATTAATCTTTTTTCATGATTCTAAGTCCTAATATGTTCATCTCCATGGGTAGATTAATTATGAATTTTGTGGCGTTCAAAATTATTAACGAATGAATAAAAAATTGACTCCAAAAGTGTGTCATTAAAGTTGGCAAAAAAGTTGGTAATTATATCTAATTCCACATTGCTTGGGAGATGAAAAGGTAAGGGGTATATAAGATTCAAGTTGAAATTTGGGTTTGGCTCCAAGGGGTACCAAGTTTTGTAGATAGAGAGGACCTACCTAAGCGTGGGTTCGGTTTCAACCCAACCATGCGCGTCGCCGCTTGCCTAACCGGCCTGTCGAGCCGGTTGCGGTTCGTGGGCCGCGGGCCGAATAAACCCTTATCTATTTGGGAAATTTTTATTTATTTCAGTTCTCAATTTTGAATACTTTAATTATTTAAATTAATTCAAAGTTCTATTACCATTTTAGTTTGTTGTTGACCGTTAGAGTCTGTTTCGCGCATATTGGGCGGTCTAACCGTTAGGCCGAACCGGTTTCATACATGTTCAGTCAAATCGAATAGTCACATTTGGAGCCTATTTAAAGGCTGTTCGCTACCCGCTTTGAGAGACACAAAATTCCAAAATCATTTTCCTCCTCTTTTGTGCTTCTGTTGTTGTAAAATAGAGAGTTTCAACCACAGTTTGCGTTCGCCAGAGAATTAGATTGTTGTGCTATTTCTGATTATTGAAGATTGTTGTATCTTGGGAGATGTTTGCTGCCAACTCGAAGCATCATAGCAAGGACAATTTTGTTTTAAGGGCATCATATTAAACACAAGTTTTGTTCTATCCCTACTGTCTGTAAGAAGTTCTTTAATTATCAGCATTTCCAGTTTCTGTTTTTCCTGTTTCTACAGTACACAGAGTATTGTTCTGTAATCTGTTCTTTTCTTTAATATCCGTTTCTACAATTTATTATTTTTCATAGTTTGATTTTCGATTTCTGCTTTACATAATAGATTATTTTATGTTTATATTTTCTCAACAATCTTAAGACGAAATCTAGTTTTATAATCTATTTTATATTATGTGTCCTAGTTTAATTGTTTTTCTAAAACAGTTGGACGCATTACATTATGTTTCTAGTTTTAATTACAATTTTTAAATTCTGTAATTTTCTTCAGTGTTATTTTTATTGTGGATTATATCACATTTATTGTTGTTAATCTGTTCTGATTAGATTGTGCCAAAATTAAAGTTTATCTGTAGTTTTATTTTAATTGCAGCTTTTTAAAAGGAAAAATAAGCTTTTTGCCCAAGTTGCTAAAACAGCTTTATTTGTGTTATTTATGTTATAAAGGTATATTTGTCACGCCCCAAATACCAGGGTCATGCGAAATTGCATCAAAATACTGTTTATGAAAATAAGATTTGTAGTTGAAAAACTATCAACTCAAAGACATACAAGATCCCCATAGTTCAGCTCTCATAAATTGTAAACATGCAGTCTCATACATGAATAAGTATATCACTTCAAGGCATACAAAATTCGTCTTCTAAAACATGTATCACATGCAAACGTACATGCCAAAAATAGGAAACTACTGCGAGTCCTCCATCATCTCAAGCATTTAGGTCAACTCCACATGTTCACCTGAAAATAGTTTTATAGCGAAATCTAACACCGTGAACCGAAACCCAATAGAAAAAGACTATAAAGCTGTAAAGTAGGTATGCAATCATATAGACTCAACCACAGAAGTCAAAAGGTTTTTCTCTAAAAAATCACAAATTTTTCGTCCTTGAAACTATGCATATTATCCTAACAGATATCATGCCACAGTTAAGGAAAAGCTGTAATAAAATAGTATTTTCCACTCGAAACACACAGCCGAGGAAAACAAGATAAATGAAATCCTATGTACCGACTCTACCATACAGACAAAGGTAACAACTATAGACTCTTGCCCATTACTCTAGAACCGCTCATGGTTTGCTAAGTAATGACAAGTTCTATACGGTGTTACGACAATGACGCTATTATCGGAGGCAACCGACTCAATTTACGGGGATTAACCCGATGGCACAGAGCACCTGCATATCGCCATTCACGGAGACAATTGACTCAATGTACGGGGATTAACCTGAAGATACAGAGCACCTGCATATCGCCATTCATGGAGGCAACCGACTCAATTTTCGGGGATTAACCTGAAGGGACAGAGCACCTAAGCTGCACACGTTTTTGGACTTTCACCGATGAGCACTACTGGCCCACATGCATACACACAGCACTACGGGCCCACATGCATACACACATACTGTCACGGTACATTTATGGAAAATATTTAAAAATTTAAAAAGTAGTTATACAACACATGTATAAAATGATCCAATCCATCAACCATGGAGATCAACAACCATTTCTAACAAACGTTTAAAAGTTGAGACTCAACCCCGAGAGTTAGCTCCAAACCTCAAAAAACACATTTTTCACAATCTCGCACAACACCTCGTTTTCAAATCTCTTTTTGAAAACTATGGATGTCAACACATCCGAATCATGTATAAAACCAAGAAAATGTGTAAAATTCACTTTTTACCCAAAAACAAAGGTTTAAACATGAAAATCACATTTGATGTATTTTTTACCTGGTAAAAACACATAATTACACAAAACACCCTTATACAGCAGCAAGGTCTAGAATCCTACCTTAGCGAATGAAAACTCGAAGCCTAAAAAATTGAACCTTGTCGAAACAAGAATCTGTTCAGATGGATCTAAAGCCCACGTCCCCGATAGCAAGGATCCATAAAGATACTAATAAAAAACTAAGCCCCGGGCCCTCAAAAGCTAGAGAGTAGGCAGAGAAACGGGAAACTTAGCTTCTAAGAAAGGTTTAAACAAATATCTCAGCCCCTGGGATATTTATAGAAACGCAAAAAAGGTACTGTCCGGTCAACTGAACCCCCATGTCCAGTCGATCGAACTCAAAAATCTCGGTCTAGTCGACTGGGCCAAGCCCTCCAGACAACCGAACTACAGGGTAATGTGTTTTCCAACGCTGAAACAGGTTTTTCAGTCCAAGGATTAACTAAACAAGCCTTACCCAAACTCGAGAAAGCGTATAACACGTTTATACATGCAGTTCTACAACTTTAAAGCATAACTCCTGCATCGACGCTATTCATATACTGAAAGGAACATGTCAAATATATAAATAACTCAAAATGCAAAGGTTCCGGGTCTCACAATATTAAATATGGAATCTGCAAATGTTACTGCTGTTACTACTAATGCTACCCCTACCCCTGTCCTGGTTACACCTTCAGTGATACCGGTTGTCACTATAACAGTTCCGGTGGATCACAAAAAAAAAAAACCAAACAAGTTCAATGGAACTGACTTTAAACGATGGCAACAAAAAATATTGTTCCATCTGACTACACTCAATCTGGCTAGATTCCTACGTGAGGATGCTCCGGCATTGACTGAAAGTGAAATTGATCGACATACAGTTGCTGAGGTGGATGCATGGATTGGACAACACATTGTACAACGTGTATAGTCCAATCAAGACAGCAAAGGAACTGTGAGAATCCTTGGATCGCAAATATAAGACGGAAGATGCTGGTGCAATGAAATTCATTGTCGGCAAACTTCTAGATTATAAGATGGTGGATTCCAAGCAAGTCGTTGGACAAGTTCAGGATCTTTAACTTACCCTGCATGATATTCACGTAGAAGGTATGCTTCTCAGTGAATCTTTTCAGGTTGTTGAAATTATTGAGAAATTACCACAGAGCTGAAAAGATTTTAAGAACTACTTGAAGTATAAATGCATGGAGATGAAATTGGAGGAACTAATTGTCAGATTGAGGATAGAGGAAGACAACTATAAGTTTGAGAAGAAGACTGGGATGGAGTCCAAGGCCAATGTTGTGGAACAAGCGGCCAAAGTCAACAACAAGAAGAGAAAGCATGTTGGTGATAAAGGCGGGGACTCCAAGTGACTCAAATTCAAGGGTAAGGGTTACATCTGTGACAAGCTTGGGCATCGAGCAAAGGATTGTCACAACAAGCGCAAGAAGAATGCCCAAGCCAACGTGACTGAAGTGGACAACCTTTTTACTATGGTGGATGACATCAGTCTTTTCGTCGTTGTGTTTGAAACAAACCTTGTTGAAAATCCTAGAGAATGGTGGGTAGACACTAGAGCTACTAACCACATTTGTTCAAACAGACAGATATTTTCTACTTATCAGACAATATATTGAGAATAGTTGTATATGGGGAACTCTTCTACCTCCAAGGTGGAAGGTCAATGAAAGATGATACTGAAGATGACTTCGGAGAAGAAACTCACACTCAACAACGTGCTGCATGTGCCATACATTCGTAAGAATCTGTTGAGCAAGAATGGGTTTAGGCTAGTGTTTGAGTCTGATAAATCTATACTCACAAAAAGTGGGATTTTGTGGGTAAAGGGTATCAGATTGATGGTCTGTTTAAGCTAAATGTAATGGTTGTTGTACCAAAATCTTCTATTACTATGAATAAGAATAACGCATCTTCTATTTATGTTGTTAAGACCACTTTATGGCATGGTAGATTAGGACATGTTAACTATAATTCTCTACATAGATTAATTAATAATAATTGCCTACCTAAATTTGATATTGATCTGAATCACAAATGTGAGATTTGTGTAGAGGCAAAATTAGTTAAGGTTACTTTCTATTTTGTTGAAAGAGATACAGAGCCTCTAGATTTAATTCACAGTGGTATCTGTGATTTTAAATTAATTCAAATAAGAGGAGGTAAAAAGTATTTCATTACTTTTATTGACGATAGTACTAGATAGTGTCATATCTATTTGCTTAGAAATAAGGACAAAACCATGTAAATATTTATACATTACAAGAATAAAGTTAAAAATCAACTTGGGAAGAAGATCAAAACTCTAAGGAGCGATACAGGTGGTGAATATCAATCACATTTTAGTTAATTCTGTTCACAATATGGCATAAGTCATCAAACAACTGCTCCCTATTCTCCACAGCAAAATGGTGTTGCTGAACGGAAGAATAGAACTCTAAAAGATATGATGAATGCTATGTTGATTAGTTTTGGATTACCTTAGAACTCGTGGGGGAAAACTGTTCTTTTACTTAATTATATTATTAATAAGATACCCCACAAGAAGACGAATAAGACACCTTATGAATTATGGAAGGGTCGAATGTGTACCTATAAATTCTTAAGAGTGTAGGGGTATTTGGCAAAGGTAGCAATGCCTACACCAAAGAGGTCAAAATTAGGACCTAAAATCGTTGACTGTGTATTCATCGGTTACACTAATAATAGTAGTGCATATCGGGTTCTGATTCACAAATTCAAAATTCTAGATATGCATGTTAATACTATTATTGAGTTAAAGAATGCAGTGTTCTTTGAACATATATTTTCTTGAAAATCTGGATAAGTGACATGTTCTGTAAACAAAACTTATGATACTGCTCAGAGTAGTGATCATGATGAAGAGTAGAAAGAAGGGGATGCAGAACCTAGATGTAATAAACGGGTTAGAATATCCAAATCTTTTGGTTTAGATTTTCTAACCTATTTTTTAGAAAATGAGCCTCGAACTTATAAGGAGGCATTGTCAAGTATTGAAGCCTCTTTATGGAAAGAGGCCGTGAACAGCGAGATTGAATCCATCTTTTAGAATCATACATGAAAATTAGTGGATCTTCCATCTGGTTGTAAAGCTCTTGGGTATAAATGGATATTCAACAGAAAGATGAAAGCGGATGGATCAATTGACAAGTATAAAGAAAGACTTATGATTAAAGGATACAGACGAAAAAAAAGTCTTGATTACTTTGACACATATTCACCAGTTACAAGAATAACGTTTATACGTATGCTAATTTGCATAGCTACGTTATTTAATCTGAATATATATCAAATGGATGTGAATACAGCATTCTTGAATGGTGAATTGAATGAAGAGATTTATATGAAAGAGCCGAAAGAGTTTGTTATTCCTGGACAAGAGAACAAAGTTTGTAAACTCATCAACTCTCTTTATGTTTTAAAACAAGCGCCAAAGCAATGGCATGAGAAATTTGACAACACTCTGATGTAAAATAGTTTTAAGACAAACGAATGTGACAAGTGTATCTATGTTAAAAGCACAGACAAAGAATATGTCATCGTCTGTCTTTATGTTGATGACATGCTCATCACAGATAGTGATGATCAAATCTACTGAGAAAATGTTGAACAAATAATTTGATATAAAAGATTTGGGAGTAGTAGATGTTATTTTAAGAATGAAAATTTCAAAAATATCTTAGGGATATGCTTTGTCTCAATCACATTACATTGAGAAAATAGTTGGTAAATTCTTCAAGGATAATAACCGTCCAACGAGGACGCCAGTAGATGTATATCTACATTTATCCAAACATACGGGTGAAATCATATCTCAATTGGAATATTCCAGGATTATTGGGAGTCTAATATACTTAATAAACTGCACACAACTGGATATAGCGTATGCAGTGAGTAAATTAAGTAGATACACAAATAATCCAGGGGTAGATCACGAGAAGGCTATAGTTCGGGTTTATAGATATCTACGATACACCCGTAACTACGAATTGTATTATTCCAGATATCTAGCTATTTTGGAAGACTATTGTGATGTCAGCTGGATATCTAATACAAAAAATTCAAAATCCACAAGTGGATATGTCTTCACTCTCAAAAGTGCATATCACGCCCCAAACTCCGGGTCACGTGAAACACCCACAACAACTAAACATAACACCCAACCCAAGAATACACTCTCAAAATAAAACATAAATACATTGTATATAACCACCCAAAGGCTTACATTACACGGTTCCAACACCGAAAAACATGTAAATATACATGATACAAAAATAACCCAAAAGGGAAGACTACAAATCTCCCACCTCTCCAGCAACCCCGAATCAACTTGTGTGACCGGTACCTAAAAAATATTTCAAATCTCACACCGTGAGCCAAAGCTCCGCAAAAACTAGACAGCACATGCAATATAAGCTAAACATGCTAGAAAAACGAGGTGCAGTTTTAGACACTCTTTCAAGCCTTCAAAATGATTTTCACAAGTAAGGAAAAGCGAGGATAATAACCATGTTGGACTCACAGGAGCCTCGAAAAATATTTAAAAACAGTTTTCATATCGCGATTCACGCGAGTCTTAAAAATAATTTGAAATTGGTTTTATCCGTCCCACAATGCATTTCATAAAATTCATGTACCTTCTCGAACTTTCACCGAGGGACCGCAGCCCCCAACTAATGCACCTTTTCGGTCTCTCTCCCGAAGGGCCTCAGCCCTAGCAAATGCACGTTCTCGGTCTCTCTCCCGAAGGACCTCTGCCTCAACCTTCTTGGACTGTCACGAGGGACCTCAGCCCCAACGAACGCCTTGTTAGCCAGGGTTAACATTCACCGAACTGAACCACATGTTCATCTATCCCATTCCATACACATATGCATAACTAAACCAGGGTTTAAATACATAAAATCACGTACTAACACTACATTTCACAAACCACGTCACATGCTATACACGCGACTCACACTACACTTGCAATCCATGCAACATGCATCACATGCATCCATTCCTCAGATCCCACATATACATGCCTATAAAACTCTGAGTTTTAAAGTATAAAATCACGTTACACATAACGATATCAAAATAATCCGTATATAAATAAACTAGAGTTATAAATACACGTAGCCATGTATAATCACACATCATGACGCCAGCCGCCACATAATCCGACATCTACTCACCTAGATAACCAGCAACCCACACAACCAAGCCTAACCCTGAAGGCTAACACCAACCCAAAAGACCCCGATTTTCACAAACCAACACCTTTTCCCCAAAAGAACCACGAGCCCAAACACGCCCCGCACCCAACGAAAACCAACACCACGCACCTAACCATGCACATTACACCCGCATCTCACCATGCATGTCACTCCCGAGGATGGCACCTAAACAAACACTCGAGGCCACGACACGACCCCCGAATCCCAAAAAGAATCCAATAGTATTTTAGTCGACTAATCCCATATGTTAATCAACTGAATACCATAGGAAACCAATTGAAAACCAAAACCTAACCACCAAACAACAAAACACAGCCCAACACTTCAGTCGACAAGACCCCAACCTCTAGTCGACTGAAAACTCTCGGGAAAAGGCAAAAACCCAAAACAGAACCAAGTTGGTCGATTGACCTCGAGGTTCAGTCGACTGATCTCCCAAAAACATGATCTAGTCGACTGACCTTGCCCAGAAACTATTTTTGAGCTACGATTTCAGCCTCCAAACCCTCAAATCAACGCCACCAAACTCCCATATAACACCCTCGGACATCCACATGCCTAGGCCTAATACCAAGACCTCAAAAGAAACTCCCGAAACACGATTTCATCCAATCAAAATCGACGAAAAATAGGTTTAAACCCAAAAACCCAACGTTTGAAACAAAATCAGATCTCATGCAATCTAACCGGTAAAAACACACACGATTATACACAGCACCCTTATAAGACATGAGAGTTTAGGATCCTACCTTGTTGAGTTAAAAACTCGACGCCTTGAACCTCATGCAAAATCGAGGTTCGCCGAATTAAAATTTTGTCTGGATGGATGCGTAGGCCACGATGCCAATAGTAAAGATCGACTGTTAGATTGTCAAAAATCGAGCCCCAAGCCCTCGGGAAGTTAGAGAGAAGGCAGAGAGAAAAAGGAGAAAACTTAGCTGAGAAGTTTTGAAAATATCTTCTAAAAATATCTAACGCCAGATATTTATAGGTCCTGAAAATATCTTTTTTTTAATTTTAGAAATTCGCACCGCAACGCCCAACAACCCCGAGAACTAACCACGCATGCATATCTAAGCCCGATCATGCATCAAAACACTTAAAAACAAGCAGCGATGAAAACACTAAACGTGCGTCGAAAAATGCCAAAAAAGAAAATGGTTCAGGGTATCACAACTCTACCCCTTTTAAAGAAATTTCGTCCCCAAAATTCGCCACAAGGTCAAAAGAAAACAAACTATCGATCGCAATCGACAAACAAGGTCAGGCATCCTAAACAATGGCCAACTATCTCAAAGACACGGGATCTACAACTCACTCCAACCTCACTTCCTCAGCAACCGCTGCCTCAACACAGCACACCACCCATGGAACCCATCACCAACTCCCAAACAGATGCAACAAGCAAAATGCAATGCTCCTACGTCGGTAAGAACACCAGCACAAAATCTATAGACTCAAAAAGTACCTCTGCTCCCTGAAGGCATAACTATATCATCAGGCACGACCAGTGCCCTCGAAGAATTAGGAGCATTAAGGATATACACTCGGCTCTGTGTCAATCTGGGTTGCCCATCTAGAATCTGAACTGAAGTACCCCCACCTGCAATCCTGGAAGTCTGTATTGCTAGGTGTTGCTGTCGATCACCTGGCTAACTCTGCACCAACGAAACCACTGGCATGCTCACCGTGCTGAACATACTGCCTCTCTGGGGATAGTTCCTGCGAATGTGTTCCGGCTGACGACACCCAAAACAAATCGATGGTCCTCTCCCCTATGACTACTGACTCGGTTGCGAGCACTCTGGCACACGATGCCCCGGCTGTCCACACCGATAACATCTAATCTCCCCTGTAGCTAAACTGGTACTAAACTCAGAAACTGCTTCCTTTGCAAGCACCTCGACATACGATGCCCTGACTATTTGGACCGATAGCAAATCAACTCCCTCTGCTCTGGCCTCCCAGATGAAGCCACCACTGGTACTTATACAAAAAACTATTGTTGATGCGATCCCCCAGAACATGAACTCGGACCAGACAAACTCCTGCGTTTGTCCCCACGCCCCTAAAATTAAGCACCTTCACAATCCTGCTGAATTCTACTCTCTCCCCTAGCAATCTCAACTAGCTAACCGATGGCACCCACTATCGCACGCAGCAACTCTATGGCCTCACACGGTCCTTGGGGAGCATTTGCAACCCTAGCATCAGGGATAGGCATATCCCCTTTGCCCAAACTATGACCACAGTCTCGACCACGGCCTCGCCCTTTCCTCCCAGACATCACGTTTATATGAAAGAAAATAGCACATAAGACGCAACATATAAACACGAACCACATAAGTATGCTAACACAAAGCCACATAAGTTTATGCTAAATAAACTGCATATACCGAGGAGAACCGACAAGAATGACGCATCAATCTGGATAATCTACTCAGATTTCCTGCTAGAAATCACGTCTGCTAAACGTGTTTCTAACTTGGCTCCCAAGTTTGTTAACCCAAACACCCAAAGGCAGGACTAATCAATCCCACAGTTCAACCCCCATGCTCACATATACATGACAATCTCATGCTTAACATGCTAACACATTCATGTTATCAAAACATCTAAACACATGCAACCAAGCACACACAATCAACCTCACACGGTGATGCACCCTCTTTCCACGGCTCTTAGGTGTTCGAACCCATAGCTCTAATACCATTCTGTCACGCCCCAAACTCCGGGTCACGTAAAACACCCACAACAACCAAACATAGCACCCAACTCGAGAATACACTCTCAAAATAAAACATACATGCATTGTATATAACCGCCCAAAGGCTTACATTACATGGTTTCAACACCAAAAAATATGTAAACATACATGATACAGAAATAACCAAAAAGGAAAGACTACAGATCTCCCGCCTCTCCAGCAACCCCGAATCAACATGTGTGACCGGTACCTAAAAAACATTTCAAATCTCACACCGTGAGCCAAACCTCAGTAGAAACTAGACAACACATGCAATATAAGCTAAACATACTAGAAAAACGAGGTGCTATTTTAGACTCTCTTTCAAGCTTTCAAAACGATTTTCACAAGTAAGGGAAAGCAAGGATAATAACCATATTGAACTCACAGGAGCCTCGAAAAATATTTAAAAACGGTTTTCATATCGCAATTCACGCGAGTCTTAAAAATAATTTGAAATTGGTTTTATTTGTCCCATAATTCATTTCATGCAATCCATGTACCTTCTCGGACTTTTACCGAGGGACCACAGCCCCCAACTAATGCACCGTTTCGGTCTCTCTCCCAAAGGACCTCAGCCCCAACAAACGCACCTTCTCGGTCTCTCTCCCGAAGGACCTCAGCCTCAACCTTCTCGGACTATCACCGTGGGACCTCAGCCCCAACGAACACCTTGTTAACCAGGGTTAACATTCACCGAACCAAACCACATGTTCATCTATCCCATTCCATACACATATGCATAAATAAACCAGGGTTTAAATGCATAAAACCACGTACCAACACTACGTTTCACAAACCACATCACATGCCACACACGCGAATCACACTACACTTGCAATCCATGCAACATGTATCACATGTATCCATTCCTCAAATCCCACATATACATGCCTATAAAACTCTGAGTTTTAAAGCATAAAACCACGTTACACATAACGATATAAAAATAATCCGTATATAAATAAACTAGAGTTATAAATGCACATAGCCATGTATAACCACACATAATGACGCCACCCGCCACATAACCCGACATCTACTCACCTGGATAACCAGCAACCCACACAACCAAGGCTAACACCAACCCAAAAGACCCCAATTTTCACAAACTAACACCTTTTCCCCAAAAGAACCACGAGCCCAAACACGCCTCGCACCCAACGAAAACCAACATCACGCACCTAACCGTGCACATCAGACCCACATCTCACCATGCACGTCACTCCCGAGGACGGCACCTAAACAAATACTAGAGGCCACGACACGACCCTTGAAGCCACAACATAATTAACCGAACCCCAAAAAGAATCCAATAGTATTTCTGTCGACTAATCACATATATCAATCAGCTGAATACCATAAAAAACCAATTGAAAACCAAAACCTAACCACCAAACAACAAAACACACAGCCTAGCACTTCAGTTGACTGGACCCCAACCCCCAGTCGACTGAAAACTCTCGGGAAAAGCCAAAAACCCAAAACAGAACCAAGTCAGTCGACTAACCTATAGGTTCAGTCGACTGATCTCCCAAAAACATGATCCAGTCGACTGATCTTCAAGATCCAGTCGACTGACCTTGCCCAAAAATCATTTTTAAGCTATGATTTCAGCCTCCAAACCCTCAAATCAACGCCACCAAACTCCCATCTAACACCCTCGGACATCCACATGCCTAGGCCTAACACCAAAACCTCGAAAGAAACTCCCAAAACACGATTTCATCCAACAAAAATCGACGAAAAATAGGTTTAAGCCCAAAAGCCCAACGTTTGAAATAAAATCAGATCTCATGCAATCTAACCGGTAAAAACACACACGATTATACGTAGCACCCTTATAAGACATGAGAGTCTAGGATTGTAAGACCCAGACCCGTTTTCTTTTTTTGGCGTTTTTGGACGTGCATTACGTGCTTTCATTTGAGCATGTTTTATTGCTTATGATGCATGATCGGGCTTAGATATGCATGTGGGGTAGGTTTCCGGGGCTGTGGGCCATTGTGGCGAGAATTTCGAAAATTTTTAAAAAAAGATATCTTGGAGACGTATAAATATCTAGAGTTAGATATTTTCAAAAGATATTTTTCAAAATTTAGTTGCTAAGTTTTTCGTTTTCTCTCTGCCTTCTCTCTAAGTTCTCGAGAGCCCGGGGCTCGATTTTTAGCGATCCAATAGCGGATTCTTGTTATTGGCACAGTGGGCTACGCAACCATCCAATCAGAATTTTATTCCAACGAAGCTCAATTTTTCATGTGGATCGACACGTTGAGTTTTAAACTCTCCGAGGAATGATTCTTGACCTGTATGTTTTATAAGGGTACTACGTGTAATCGGGTGTATTTTTATTGGTTGGATTGTTGTAGATCTGACTTTGCATAAAAATAGGTTTTTGGGTTTAAAAATTTGTTTTTTCATTGTTTTCGGTGTATGGAATTGAGTTGTGATGGTTTCTTTTGAAGCTTTATGGTAATCTTGGGCTAGGGTACGCATGTGGGCATCATATATGGTGTTTGAAGGCTTTGTTTTAGGGTTTATACATGTTTTGGGGTTTATAACAAAAACAAAAAACAAAAAGTGGCGTGGGCTGGTTTGGGGCGCTGGTTTGGACGCTGGTTGCGGAGCTCGAGGGCCAAGTCGCGCGCGAGCATTCTGGCTGCGGCGCATAGCTGTTTTGTTTTGACCATATCTCCCTCATCCGGACTCGGAATTAGTTTATTTTTGTGCGGAAATTGAAGCCCCGGAAGCCCTCTTTCCAATGGAACCTCTCTCACATTAAAATTATTTTTGTAAGAAAAGTTATGACCAAAATAGTGAGGGTGTGTCAAGATTTCTCAAACGTTTTTCACCCGTTTTTGGCTGAATGTTTGGGAAAAGGTTATTTTTCATCCTTGTTGCCCATTTTTACCAAGTTTCTTGTTTCTTGGGGTGTCGTGGGCTTGTGTTGAACGTGTGTGGGTGTCGTGGGCTTGTGTGGGTCCCTTTTTGGTCGTGTTAGGGCGTTGGGAGTTTGTTGGTGTTTTGTTGTTTGGTGGTTGGGTTTCGATTTTCGATTGGTGTCCTATGGTATTCAATTTATTGATTTATGATAATTAATTGATTTAAATACTTGTGGATTCCTTTTGGGGTTCGATTGGTTGTGTCGTTGTTTTGGGGGTCGTGTGGTAACCTCGTGGGTTCGTGTTGATGCCATCCTCGGGGATGATGAGTCGGTGAGATGTGAGTGTTTGTTATGCGTTGAGTGTTTGGGCTCGTGGTTCCCTTTGGAAAAGAGTTTTGGGTTGTGAAACCGTGAGGTTTTTGGATTTTTAGTTGGCCTTCGGGCTAAGTTTGATTGTTTTATGTGGCTATGCGCTTTGTAACGGGCTTTAGGCATGCCATAACTGTAGTTTATTCATGCTTGGATTATGTAATGTGATTTACGTGGCTTTCATTAGCGTTATGTGTAACATGATTTATGCTTTAAAATCTTGAGTTTTATAGGCATGGTTATGTGGAATATAAGGAGCGGATACTTGTAATGCACGTGGTGTGAGTCGCGTGTGTAACATGTGACGTGGTTTGTGATATGTAGTGATAATACGTAATTTTATGCATTTGAATCCTGAGTAGGTTATGCATAGGTGTATAGAATGAGGTAGATGGTTATATTAGTTCTAGCTACTGATGATTATGTTAGGGTTACGACCCTTCCATTTCAGTCCGAGAAGATTACGTTAGGGTTACGACCCTTCGATTAAAGTCCGTAAAGAAGCATTTGATAGGACTACGGTCCCTCGGTGCAAGTCCTTAAAGAGGTGTTCGATAGGGTTACGACCCTTCGATTAAAAGTCCGTAAAGATGCATTAACGGGGCTACCGTCCATCGGTGAAAGTCCGAGAAGATACAAGGGTTGCATGAATTGCATTATGGGACGGATAGACCAGTTTTCAAATTGTTTTAAGAGTCGTGTGAATCGCGATCTAAAAACCCTTTTTAACTATTTTCTAGGCTCCTGTGTGCGAGTCAAAACATGGTTTGTATTCTCGCTTTTTCTTGCATGTGAAAACTGTTTTCAAGGCTTGAAAAATAGTTTAAACCTACACATTGATTTCCTAACATGTTTTGTTTATATTGCATGCTTGTCTAGTTTCTGCTGAGCCTTAGCTCACGGTGTGGGATAAAATATTTTCAGATACCGATCGCGTAGGATAATCTGGGTTGCTGAGGAAGCGAAAGATCTGTAGTCTTCCTTTTTTTCTTTTGTTACATGTATGCTTATTACATGTTTTCCGGCGTTGGGGCCGTGTAGTGTAAGCTTTTGGCGTTGGAGCCTTATATATTGTAGCCGTTTGGCGTTTATATACAATGCATGTATATTTTAATTTGAGAGTGTATTCTCGGGTTGAGTTGTTCTTTGGTTGTTTATAGATGTTTTACGTGACCCGGAGTTTGGGGTGTGACAAGGATCCTACCTCATTGAGTTAAAAACTCGATGTCTCAAACCACATGAAAAATAGAGTTTTGCCAGAATGAAATTTCATCCAGATGGATGCATAGACCACGATGCCAATAGCAAGGATCGGCTATTGGATCGTCAAAAATTGAGACCCGGACCCCAAAGAAGTTAGAGAGAAGGTAGAGAGAAAAAGGAAAAAACTTAGCTGAGAAGTTCTGAAACTATCATTTGAAGATATCTAACGCCAGATATTTATAGGTCATGAAAATATCTTTTTTGTTTAAATTTTAAAATTCGCACCGCAACGCTCAACGACCCTGGGAACCAACCTCGCATGCATATCTAAGCCCGATCATGCATCAAAATACGTAAAAACATGCAGCGACAAAAATACTAAACGCGCATCGAAAAATGCCAAAAAAGAAAACGGTTCAGGGTCTCATAGTGCAGCTATGTCTTGGAAATATTTCAAATAGACATGCATTGCTAGGTCAACAGTGGAAGTTGACTTCATAGCTTTAGATAAAGTTGGAGAAGAAGCAGAATGGCTACACCATTTCTTAGAAGATATTCCAGTGTGGCCTAAACCTATGCCAGCAATTTACATTCATTGTTATAGTCAATCTACAATTGGAAAGACACAGAGTAATTTATACAATGGTAAGTAACGATATATACGTCGTAAACACAATACCATTAAATAATTGCTCTCAAGTGAAATTATATCTATTGAATACATAAGGTCAAAAAATAATATAGCGGATCCGTTAACCAAAGGCTTGACCAGAGAGCAAGTGAATTGTTCATTGAGGGGACTAAGACTAAAGCCTATTACTAAATAGACACCTTAATGGAAACCCAACCAAACTGATTGGAGATCCCAATATCTAGGTTCAATGGGACAACTGAATTATGTGTGACTCTAGGGGGATCACTAGGGAGATTACTCCTACCAATTTCTATGATAAAATAGTGATGTCTGCAGTATGATTAAGGATAAGTTATGCTTTTAATGATTCTTATACCTTGGATATCCAAGTGAGGTATGGAAGGATACTCTTAATGAGAATCACCTATATGAGTGTGAACTAGGCCGGTTCTATGAGAATTGTTAAGCCTAAATTTTCTAGAGCACTCATGAATGACTAGGCATGTTTAGGCCAAAATGAACACAACCGTGAGAACCAAGCTGTATTAGAAATATTTTTTGTGAACGCTATTGTCTTGACCTACACAAACGGCTGAATAGTTCAAGACATCATGTTCACTGATTAGCCAGTAAGTCCGATAGTTTCTCACAATGGATGGTTCAAAGCTAAAAGCTATCTATCCTATGCAGAAATTTTCTTTTATTGAACTCTCTCAGTGTCGGCATCTTGTTGCATTTCTTTTCCATCAAATTCAATTCATGTGGGGGATTGTTGGAATTTAAGTGGGTTTTGAACTTGGTAGAATATGATTTTTAGCTAACTTTGAAGTTAAATAACTTTGAATGTGATTAATTTTTTTTATGATTCCAAGTCCTAATATATTTCTCTCCATGAGTAGATTAGTTATCAATTTAGTGGTGTTCAAAGCCATTAACTGGTGAATGAGAAATTGACTCCAAAAGTGTGCCATTGAAGTTGGTAAAAAGGTTGGTAACTAGATCAAATCCCATATTGCTTGGGAGATAAAAAGTTAAGGGGCCTATAAGATTCAAGTTGGAATTTGGGTTTGAGCCCCAAGGGGTACCATGTTTTGTGATGGGGGAGGACCTACCCAAGTATGGGTTCGGGTCATACCCAACCACGCACACGCGCACATGAGCGCCGCCGTCGCCCGTCTATTCGATCGGCTGTGCCGTGCTAAGCTGGGCTGAGCTCGGGTTTGGGTCAACCCTTATCTTTTTAGAAATAATTTATTTATTTAAATTTTCAATTCTGACCATTGGAAGCTAGAACGGACCGTTAGGGTCTAAAATGGTTCACGCTTATTGGGTGATCCAACCGCCAGCCCGAACCGATTTCATAATTGTTCAATCAAACTGAACAGTCAGCTTTGGAGCCTATTTAAAGGTTGTTCGCTGCCCGTTTTGATAGACAATTATGAAATTATTTCCCTCCTCTTCTGTGCTTCTGTTGTTGTATTTTTGTATTTTTGTATTTCTGCATTTCTGCATTTCTGCTATTGTAAAAGAGAGAGTCTCAACCACAGTTTTCTTTCGTTGGAGAATTAGATTGTTGTGCTGCTTCTGATTCTTGAAGATCGTTGTATGTTAGGAGACGTTTGCTGCCAACTCGAAGTATCGTAGCGAGGGCAATTTCGTCTTAAGGACATTGTGTTAAACATGAGGCTCGGTCTATCCCTACTATCTGTAACAGGTTCTTTAATTATCAGTATTTTCATTTTTTATTTTTCCTATTTCTGTAGTACACAGTATTTTTCTGTAATTTGTTCTTTTCTTAATATCTGTTTCTACAGTTTATTATCTGTCACAGTTTGACTTTTGATTTTTTCTTTACACAACATATTATTTTCTGTTTATATTTTTCCAACAATAACAACATAGAGGGAATTCCAAAATGGAATAGGGTAACAAGTGAAACACCATCTTTTAAGGACGACTTTCTCTAGAGAGAGAAAGCAAAGGAGAGAGGGAGTTCCAAAATGGAATAGGGTGAGAAGTGAAGGGGAGTGGGCTGCCTTTTCACAAAATAACTTCTCCTCCTTGAAGGTACTCTAATAAAATTTTCTTTCAAAGTTGTGCCTTAAAGGTTATTTCTCACTACAAGAAAATGAATCATTTGGGTGACTACTTTTCCCAATGCAAGGCATTTTTTAGTAGGAAAATCTCTATATTTGCCAACTAAAATTGCCTTGCATTGGCAAAATATCTCAAAATTACAATTTTTAGTGATACAGAACTATTGTGTAGGAAAATATTGTTGGCAAAAATTTCCCGCCTGACAATATATCTCTTCGGTGGGAAGAAAACTTTTTCCTTACACGGCTTTTACTTTTGGCAACAAAGGGAGTGTTGGTAAAAAAAAAAAACCTTTTCGCAACGTCAAATCTACGTTGGCAAAGATAGAGTATACATATTTAGCCATCTTAAAACAATGTCGTTTTGTGAACTACATATTAAAATCCTAAGAAGAGCTGTGTGCCTAGTCTCATTTATCGGTTCCTCTTTGTGCTCTTATCGCGACACTGAATCCTCTAGTGTGCGCTCATCGCGGCAGCAACGAAAGAGCGGCATCCATCATCTCGACAGCACCGGCCATTGCCAAAACACCATCTTTCCGTTGAAACACCCTCTCTCTGTCGAACCTCCATCTCTCTATCGACGCAAGCACTAGCCACCAACCATATATATCTAAGTGAGTTGATTTAGCTATTTAATGTTAGGGGTTATTATATGAGTCAGATTCACCACATATAGTTTTTTTATATATATATTTGGTTAAGGGAGAAACTAAGAAAACCTAGGTGAGTGTACTAAAACAAGGAGCATTCAATTAATAATTCATTTCTAAAACATTTTTAGAACATTTTTAGGAAAAAAGTGGGATTGTTGGATCTAAGCTCTCATTGCTCTTAACAAGGCAACCTTTGTTTTTTTATTATGCCACAATTGACTCTTAGAGACTTCATTTTAAGAGTTTTAGATATGGGTTTTTCGATCCATTCGAGGATGTTGGTGAAACTTTTAGGGAAAAAACATAAGGTCAAATCTGCTCAACATATCACCTAATTTGCTGAACAACACTAACGATTTATTATTTTCTATTTCTCTTTCATACATTCCTTAAAACCTTTTTAACAGGTTTAGATTTTGATTGAAGCTTAGCGACAAATTTAAGTTTGCTATTTTCTATCATGCTTGAAATTTGAAAATATGTCTATAATGAGTTAGGTAATGTACGAGTTGATACTTGATAGAGATGGAGGAACATGTGTAAAATGACAGGGAATAAGTGAATTGATGCATTTTTGTTTGTGTATTTCTATTCTTTGTTTGCTGAAGGTTAGGTTATGAAGGATTCCCCAGTTTCTATTCTTGTGATAAGAGTGGTTACATATATGGTACAATTTTCCTCTTGCGATTATTATACTGTTCTAACTTGCTTTAGACCTATGACATGCAAAGTGCAAATTTACCCTATTATTGCCATCTTGTTGTGTAAACTATTTGGAATCCTTGTTAGGGTGTTATTTGAGCTAGAAAGGTAGGGTTTTGGAGTTTCTTTTTGTGCATTGCAGTTCATGGCGTTTCATGCCATGTGACGGGGAAAGCTTTATTGAGGAAGGTGGATTTTATGACCTGGCATAGTTCGGTCCTGCATTAAGAAGATGGAGCTCGTTTCCTTTTGTCATTCCTATGGAGTGTATATAGTTTAGAGTTTTCCTTCTCTTTTGATATATACTATAACTTTTAAATAAGATATTTCGTTCAATGTAATCTCTAATTCTATTTTAGTGAGAGAGAATATAATGATAAAGACGGTATTATTACTCTTTACGATAAATATAAAATATTGGCGCATAGCATAATCTCTACTATTAACTATACATCTTGATATCCCCAAAATTTGGGGCGTCACACATCACATGTTGTGCAATCTATGTTAACGAGGGGCAATTATAAACAACCCAATTTTTACAAGACAAATATTAGGTTTATCTGCGCGAATCCGATGACGAAAAATAGAGGAAATGGTGCTAGAAAGGTCTTCGATTGATTACCGAAGAGAGATTTTAGTTCATACAACAGAAAAACCCATACAAACCTTCAAGTCGCAAACTTTGTTTTCCACAGTTGCAACCTTCAAATCTCAAAAGGTTGCGGTTGCTAAGTTATTTTTGGCGATTGTGACATCCGTTGTAGTAGCCACAATAATCCTTCTGTGTAACCCTAGATTTCTTTGCGACTGCAACCTTTATTCATTGCAGCTGCGAACTTTGGTGCCTGGCAGTAGAAGCTTTTATTCCTGCCATGCATCAGTATGTCAGAGTACATCATCCTAGGCTATTTGCCTATAAATTCAGACTATTTTGGATCATTTGAATAAGGAAGGGAGAGGTTTTAGGATACCAAAACTCTGTCGAATCAATTTCTTGAGCACACATACTGTACTCCTAACGTTTCATCACATTCTTGGAGTATTGAATCACTCCAAGTAATCAGGAGGTCAATGATTGGCTACACATTTTTTATGCTGAGATTATAACCAGATCATTCTTTTTACAGCTATAATAGTAAAAATTCGATAAATATTTTTCAACATCTTCTATCTCTAAGGGAAAGTTAGGGATTAGATTTAATTCATTATTGTAGCTCGTTAATTGCACATTTCTTGTTTAGTTAAAGCTCTTGTTATTTTTGTTTTCGCTAAATGGATAGCTTGTTAAAATTTTAGAATATTATCCCATACCTTGTATACTTACACCCAACTCACTATAATTTAAAATTCAGTCAAAAAATACTCTATGATGTTGTGGTTGCACCTTTCAATGTAGCGATCACAAACTTTGGGTATAGACATATTTGCGACCGTGACATTGTTACACGCGGTCATAAACTTCTAGTTTTAAGATATTTGTGACCGCGACATTGTTCCTTATAACTGTAAACTTTATTCAATCCCAATAACTTAATTTCATGTTTTCTAGTATTATGTTTTTCCTAGCGTGTTTTGTTTAGTACAATTCTAGTATGTTTAGCGACTTCAATATTCTTTTTCTTGTTTTTAGCATATTAATTTTTGTTTCTTTGACATATTATAATAACATAGTTATGTATTTTTATAATTTGATTTTGGATGTTCTTTTTTACCTCCAGATTCTGTATTTATATGGATTTGAAAATTTTAAGAAAAGAACCAACGATAATTAATAGAGACTAACCTAGTCATTGGGCAAAAGGGGTACCTAACATCTTTTTCATTTCGTACCTTTGCTCGAATCCATTTTCAAAGGTAATAAATGCCTAGTGGCTTATTTTGGTTTTTTCTTTTTTTTTGATTTTTAAGAAAACCAAGTGAAAACTTCAATTTTTCTCAAGTGTTGAGGGTTTTTAGATTTTTAGTTTTAAGATTTTATTTTCTTTTATAAAATTTTTAAAATAGAAAAAGACTAATTTCCATTACATCCTGATAAAAATGTCATAGTTGATTGTTCTTTCCCCTTATCTGCCTTTTACTTTAGACTATTCCTCTTTAGATGGTCTTTCTTGTCACAATAATAATACGTTACTTTGTAACCCCTTGCCTTGGAGATGGAATGAGCTTTCTTTTTGGACTCCTCATGTCTCACTGTCGTCCTGCCTTTGACTTTTCTATTGTTTGATGCAACCATAATGTCCTCCCAAAAAGTTAATTTTTAAAATTTTTGTTCAAATTGGACAATTTTACCTTGTTACATATTTGATATTAACAATTATAAGTAATTGGTAGTAGTAGTAGTAATAGTAAATAAATTATGAATAAGATGTATTATTATATTTTAAAAGTAGTGGATGTCACGCCCCAAACTCCGGGTCACGCGAAACGCTCACAAGCAACCAAACATACATGCATTGTATATAATCACCAAAAGGCTTACATTACCCAGTTTCAACACTTAAAAACATGTAAACATACATGGTTCAAAAGAACAAAAAGAAAAACTAAAGATCTTCCGCCCCTCCGGCACCTCTGGATCAACCTGCGTGATCGGTACCTGAAAAATATTTCAAATCCCACACCGTGAGTTAGAACTCAGCAGAAACTAGACAACACATGAAATATAAACTAAACATGCTAGGAAAACGAGGTGCAATTTTTGACTCTCTTTCAAGCCTTTAAAATAATTTTCACATGCAAATGGAAAAGCGAGGATAAGAACCATCGTTGAGTCACAGGAGCCTTGAAAATAGTTTGAAAATAGTTTTTATGTCATGACTCACAAGAGTCTTAAAAATAATTTGAAATTGGCTTTATTCGTCCCATAATTCATTTCATGCAATCTATGTATCTTCTCGGACTCTCACCGAAGGACCTCAGCCCCATCTAATCTAATTCTAACTCGTACAACCCACGCAACGCATGCCACCCATGCAACTCTACACATGCATCCCACACAACGCAACATATGCCACCCATGCACACAATCCATGCAACACACACACCACACACGCAACCCGTGCAACACACGCAACGCATGCCTCTTCAGGACCTCATTTTTTCCCTTCAGATACTCGAACACAAGTGCATCATTAGGACCATGTTTTTGTCCTTCAGATACTCGCACAGCATCGTTAGGACCATGTTTCTATCCTTTAGATACTCGCACACAAGTGCATCGTTAGGACCACGTTTCCATCCTTTAGATACTCGCACACAAGTGCATCATTAACCAGAGTTAACATATATCGGATGACATTTTCGTCCACCGTTAGCCAGGGCTAACATTCATTGGACCACATTTTCGTTTTATGTTTCAAAACCGTGTAAGACCACATTTCCGTCTTACATTCAAAATCATTTAAGATCACATTTTTGTCTTATGTTTCAAAATCGCATAAGACCACATTTTCATCTTTTGTTTAAAAAATTGCATAAGACCACATTTCCGTCTTATGTTTCAGAATCATATAAGACCACATTTTTGTCTTATAACATACATAAATAAACTAGAATTATAAATGCACATAGCCATGTATAACTACACATCATGACGCCACCCGCCACATAACCCAACTTCCACGCACATGGACAACCAACAACCTACACAACCAAGCTTAACCCGAAGGCCAACACCAAACCCATAAGACCCCGATTTTCACAAACTAACACTTTTTTCCCAAAAAGAACCACGGACCCAAACACGCCCCTCACCCAACGGTGAACAAACACCATGCACCTCATCGGCACCCACATCCACATCTAACCATGCACGTCACCCCGAAGGACGGCACCTAGACAAACACCCGAGGCCATAACATAACTCCCGAAGTCACAACACAACCAACAGAACTCAAAAAGAATCGAACAGTATTTCACTCGACTAATCCCATATATCAATCAACTAAATACCATTGAAAACCAATTAGAAACCCAAAACCCAACCACCAAACAACAAAAACATCCCAAGGAATAAGAAATTTGATAAAAAGATCCATTAAGAATGAAAAATAACCTTTTCCCAAACATTTGGCTAAAAATGGATGAAAAACGGTTAAGAATTGTTGACATACCCTCACTATTTTGATCATAAATTTTTCTACAAAAATAATTTTAATGTGAAAGATGTGTCATTGGAAAGAAGACTTCTAAGGCTTCAATTTGAACACAAAAACGACCCCATTCCGTGTCACGCCCCAAAATCCAGGGTCACGTGAAAGGTCCACCAAACTCTACTTTTATGAAAATAAGATTTCTTACACAATCAAATACAACTTTTGCAATTAAACAAAAGGGAAACCCAAGGTTTATCTCTCATAAATAGAAATGTATAGTGCCAACATGCATACAATATACCGCCTGATGGCGTACAAACAAGCCTTCAAGAACAGGCTTACAAAAAGGAAAACTAATGCAATCTTTCATCATCCGTCACCACAGGCATCCCTAGCTCTACTCCTCAAGAGCATCAACATCATTCCCTGAAAACGGTTTGACAAATCCCACAACGTCAGCCGAAGCCCAATAGAAATAGACTATAAAGTCGTAAAGCAGGTTATGCAATCATATAACATAAAGTTCGCGCAATCACATGAACCTCATAGATTTTCCATCATGAAAACCCTCAGTTTTTCCAGCCGGCAAACACAAGTCTCAAAACGGTTTTTCTTCAAAAAACTCAAGTTAACCAATGCGCAAATAAGCACGCACACACACAAATCACATCCATGTAACCCTACCACATCATGATCAAAATAAGGCACCACTGCCGAACAGGCATATAGACCCCGCCACGTTACTACCACCCGGCCGTATAAGGCCCGTGAAGTAATTGGACGCCCTATACTTCTGACACGATCACTAGCCGGCGAGCAAAGACACCCATTCCGCACAATATTTTGGTCTTTCACCATGGAATAACTCATGCCCAAACTTGCTAGATCTGAAGATCTCTGCTCGGTCCTTTTTCATTTTCACATTCAAAACATTTTCATGTGAGTCCAACCCAAATGGTTCCTCTCACCAAACCCACATAACACTGCGAGTCCAACCCTAAAGGTTCCTCTCGCCAAACCCACATAACACTATGAGTCAAACCCCAAAGTTTTCTCTCACCACACTATGTAATAAACCAAGAAAAGCGCAAAATATACTTTTTACCCAAACAAAACATGGTTTATATATAAAACACAGCATTTAAAACATTTTAAATCGGTAAAAACATATACAACTGCATATAGCTCCCTTTAAAGACAGCACAGTTTAGGATCCTACCTCAGAGAGTTAAAAACTCAACTTCTCAAAAATCAAACTTCATCAAAATGAGAATCAGCCCGGATAGATACGAAGCCCTCGACACAAATAAAAAAGATCTGCTATCCGTTCACCAAAAACTAAGCTCAGGCCCTCCCAAAAGCTAGAGAGAAGGTAGAGAAGAGAAGAGAGAGAAGAGGTAGGCATGAAAAATATATTTTATGACTCAAAAGATATTTTTGTAGGCTTCATAGATTTTCGCGCTAAACCCCCACCGCTCCAGCACCCAAGAACCGCTCGAGCGGACCCCTACCGACATACATCTCTGCCACACCACCACTCGAGCGGATGACCACCGCTAGAGCGATCACCTCACCGACCCACACTCTGCCACCAGCCCGCTCGAGCACACACCCACCGCTCGAGCGGTAAATGCTGGGAGAAAAACAAAAGAAGGAAACTAAGCCAAACTCTTGCATGTAGAACACATATAACACATATACTAAACATGTTGTTCAACGACAAGGATGCATAAACGAGCACGTCAAATACATGAATATGGAAAAAGAAACAAAATCGGGTTTCACAACTCTCCCCCCTTTAAGGAATTTTGCCACCGAACTTCATGTCAAGGCTACAAGGTAAACAACTCTGGGTATCTAGCACGAACCCCAGACTCAAGCTCCCACGCCATTTCCTCAACTCCATGATGACGCCATAGGACCTTGACATAAGCAATTGTCCTTCCTCGCAAAACTAGTTCCATGGTGTCTAGAATCTTCACTGGGTGTTCCCCATATGTGGGGTCCACCTCAACCCGCTGCTCGGCCCAATCCAGAACATGTTAAGGGTCAGGCTCATACCTCCGAAGCATAGACACGTGAAGCACGTTGTGCACAGATGCCAACTAAGGTGGCAAACCCAAATGGTATGCTATCGCTCCAACCCTTTATAGGATCTTAAATGCTGCAATGAAACGCGGTGATAGCTTCCCGCTACGGCCAAACCTCATCAAGCCTCTGCATGGCGTGACCTTTAAAAATACGTGGTCCCCCACTTCAAACTCTAACGGTCTCCTATTTCGATCTGCATAACCTTTCTAGCAACTCTGAGCTATTATCAAACGCTGATGAATCACGACAATCTTCTCTGTCGTCTCCCGTATCAAGTCGGGTCCTAGAACGGTGGTTTCTCCCACATCTGTCCAACACATAGATGAGCTACATGGTCTACAATAGAAAACCTCATACGGTGCCATCCCTATACTGAACTGGTAACTGTTATTGTAGGTAAACTCTGCCAATGGTAGATGATCCTTCCAAGAACCCCAAAAGTTAAGCACACAGACTCTCAACATGTCCTCTAAAATTTATATGGTCCTCTCAGACTGACCGTCTGTCTGTGGGTGGAAAGTTATACTAAAAGTCAAGCTCATTCCCAAAGCCATCTGAAGACTCTTCCAAAAGCGCGAAGTAAAACGCGGGTGTCGATCAGAAACAATAGTCACAGGTACTCCGTGTAATTGAACTATCTCACGGACATACAACCTACCCAGTCTGTCCACTGAATCTTTCACCCGTATAGGAAGAAAATGTGCCGACTTCGTAAATCTATCAACCACAACCTAAATAGTATCGTGTCCCATCGGCGATCGAGGAGGTCCTAATACAAAATCAATCGTGACGTTCTCCCACTTCCACTAAGATATAGGCAGCAGCTGTGACAATCCTGTCGATCTTTGGTGTTCTGTCTTTACTTGTTGACAAGTAAGGCACCGAGAAATCAACCGGATCACATCCCTCTTCATTCCTGTCCACCAGAACTGACGGCGAAGATCGTGATACATCTTCGTGCCTCCTGGATGCACTGCAAGACGTGAGTGATGACAATCCTGTAGTATATCATCACAACATGATTCTGGTACAAATAATCTCCTAGCCAATCTCAAACTTTTATCTGAAGTCACAATCCATCCTGCTGTATCTTCTCTACTAACAACACGATCCCGTATCATCTGAGCTTCCTGATCCATCTGTTGAGCCTCTAACACACGTACAATCACTGCGGGCTATAAAGCTACTAAATATAAGGTTGCACCTCTCCCTGTCTCCCTGAGATGTAGATCAAATTCACCAACCTCTCCAAGCATATCCCATTCCCATATAGCCATGGAAGCTAACGAACCATGGGGCCTCCTACGAAGTGCGTCAGCCACAACATTGGCCTTCCGTAGGTGGTACTACAATTTGAAGTCGTAGTCTTCCAACAACTCCATCCATCATCGTTGGCATAGATTCAAATCTTTCTGCAAAAACAAGTATTTCAAGCTCTTGTGATCGGAGAAATCCTCGAAGTGCTCACCATAAAGATAGTGACGCCATGTCTTTAAGGCAAAGACCACGGCTACCAACTCCAGATCGTGTGTTAGGTAATTCTTCTTATGTGCCTTCAACTGTTGAGATCCATAAGCCACAACATTACCTCCCTGCATCAGAACGCAGCCCAAACCCTCATGCGATGCATCATAGTATACTATATACCCTAAACATTGCCCTGGAATAATCAACACCGGTGCACTGGTCAATCTCATCTTCAACTCCTGGAATGCCGACTCGCAAGACTCACTCCAAATAAACACAACTCACTTTCACGTAAAATGTTTCATCGGTGCCGCAAGTCGAGCAAAATCCTGCACGAACCGTCGATAATAGCTGGTCAAACCCAGAAAACTACGAATCTCAAAGACGTTCTTCGGTCGTTCCCAACCCATCACTGCCTCTGTCTTCGAAGAATCAACTGCTACACCATCAGTCGACACGACGTGTCCAAGAAATCTCACCTCTGACATCCAAAACTCGCACTTCTCGAACTTCGTATACAAGCGATGCTCTCTCAGAAGCTGTAGGACAATACGCAGATGCTCCTCGTGCATCTCCTGCATGGGTGAATAAATAAGGATATCATCCATAAATACCACCACAAAGTTGTCCAGGTACTGATGAAGGATGCGGTTTATCAAACCCATAAACGTCACAGAGGCGTTCGTTAGACCAAATGGCATAACCAGAAATTCATAGTGACCATAACGAGTTCGAAAGGCGGTCTTCGTTATGTCCTCGTCCTTAATTCTCAGCTGATGGTACCCTGACCTCAAGTTGATCTTCGAAAAGCAGCTCGACCCCTTGAACTGATCAAATAAGATATTAATCCTTGGCATAGGATACTTATTCTTCACCGTTATCTGATTCAGCTTCCTGTAATCAATACATAAGTGCAAGGATTTGTCCTTCTTCTTAGCAAATAGAGTTGGAGCTCCCCACGGTGATGTGCTCGGGTGTACAAATCCCTTGTTAAGCAATTCTTGGAGCTGTACCTTGAGTTCTCGCAACTCAGCTAATGCGAAGTGATACGATGGCATAGAGATGGGAGCAGCTCTTGAAACTAATTCAATAGAAAACTCCACATTGCGGCTCAGTGGCAACTCAAATAGATCGTCGAGAAAAACATTTGGGTAATCACAAACCACTGGAGGAAACTCCCCTCAGACTCTGACCCTCTTATCCAATCTGAGAGCTGAAAAGAGAAAACCCAAGTTTCCCTGATTGCGACCAACACTGGATATAGGCACCAAACCCTCATCCTGCTCGCCTACAAAGCAAAAGCAATCACATAACGGTGTACAGATCGATACCTTTCGTCATTCACAGTCTATAAAGGCACCATAGGCAGTCAGCCAGTCCATCCCTAGGATGACATCAAATGTGGTCATGTCTAAAATGAGAAGGTCAAACTCTAAATAACGACCAGCGACCTCTAACTCGCAGGATCTATAATCCGGACTCAATACCACATTTTCACTTACTAGGGTCTCTACGCTTAACGCACTACCCTACGAGTCTATCTCTAACCCCAATGCAATGCATCAGTAGAGAAAATAAAGAAATGTGATGCTCATGTGTTAATAAGGACACTTACCCATGATCTAAAGACTAGAAGAGTACCTCAGATCATGGATGGCGCGGTTGTAGCGTCGGGTACGATAGGTGCTTTGAAAGCATTAGAATCAGTAAGAATGTATGCTCTACCCTGCGGCGCTCTAGCCTGCCCACTGTATCCTGGGGCCGTCATTTGCCTCACTGATTGTGCTGAGGCTCCTTCCTCTGCAAACCTAGACGTATGTGCCCTAGGCTGCTGGTAAGTCTGTCGTCCTTGTCCGGGCAGAACACAGGTTATGCAGTCATATAAAATAAAGTTCGCTCAATCACATGAACCTCAGAGATTTTCCATCTTGAAAACCCTTAGTTTTTCCAACAGGCCAACACAAACGTCAAAACGGTTTTTCTTCAGAAAACTCAAGTTAACCAACGCGCACGCACACACACAGATCACATTCATGTGACCCTACCACCTCATGGTTAAAGTAAGGCACCACTGCTGAACAGGCATATAGACCCCGCCACGTTACTACCACCTGACTGAATATGGCCCGTGAAGTAACTGCACGCCCTATACTTCCGACATGACCTAGTTCCTTTCCCGGTTCACTAGCCGGCGGGTAGAGACACCCATTCTATGCAGCGTTTTGGTTATTTACCGTGGAGTAACTCATGCCCAAACTTGCTAGATCTGAAGATCTCTGCTCGGTCCTTTTTCATTGTCACATTCAAAACATTTTCGCGTGACTCCAACCCAAACGGTTCCTCTCAGTAAACCCACATAACATTGCGAGTCCAACCCCGAAGGTTCCTCTCGCCAAACATGCATAACACTGCAAGTCCAACCCCGAAGGTTCCTCTCCCCATAACATGTAATAAATCAAGAAAAGCGCAAAACATGCTTTTTACCCAAACAAAACATGATTTATACATAAAACATAGCATTTAAAGCATTTTTAACCGGTAAAAACGTATACAATTGCACGTAGCACCCTTTAAAGATAGCATAGTCTAGGATCCTACCTCGGAGAGTTAAAAACTCGACGTCTCAAAAATCAAACTTTGTCAAAACGAGAATCTGCCTGGATGGATACGAAGCCCTCGACACGAATAATAAAGATCAACTATTCATTTGCCAAAAACAAAGCCTAGGCACTTCTAAAAGCTAGAGAGAATGTAGAGAAGAAAGGAGAGGGAAGAGATAGGCTTGGAAAAGATATTTTGTGACTCAAAAGATATTTTTGTGGGCGTTATAGATTCTTGTGCTAGGCCCCCACCGCTAGAGCGCCTAAGCACCGCTCGAGTGGACCCCTACCGACATACATCTCTGTCACACCACCGCTCGAGCGGACGACCACCGCTCGAGCGGTCACCTCACCGACCCACACTCTGCCACCACCCACCGCTCAAGCGGTCAATGCTGGGAGAAAAACCAAAGAAGGAAACTAAGCCAAACTCTCATATGCAGAACACGTATAACACATATACTAAACATGTTGTTCAACAGCAAGGAAGCATAAACGAACACATCAAATATATAAATATGGGAAAAGCAACGAAACCGGGTCTCACAACTCTCCC
>JAOTRH010149840.1:0-13347 GCA_034768845.1 Heliamphora exappendiculata | reverse complement strand
TTCTCTCTCTCTCTCTCTCTATCTATCTATCTATCTCTTCTTGAGAGAAATCCACCCAACTTCTCAAAACGCTAACTCTCCACCACTCAAATTAAAGATGAAAACAAGATGAGGAGAGATCTAAGGTGAAGATTTAGCTTGGGAACAAAGAGATTGAAGATAAAGTCTTGGGAGAGCAAGGAAACCCAACTTCCAAACCCTATGAGAGACATTTGAAGAAATCACAAGCTTCCGAGCAAATTTGAGGTAGGATTTAGATTTTTTCACATTTCTTGCGTAGATTTGAGTTGATTTTTTGTGTATATGAGTAAAGATTGGGTCAATTGCATGCTTAATGATCATATTGGTAAGTTTGTGTGTGAGTTGGGTTGGTTTTTACAAAAATAGAGGTTTTTGGGAAGTGATTACCCAAGAAATTGATGGTTTGAGACATCAAAAAGGAGTTTTGAGGCTTGAATCTAGTGTTTTTGGAATAAAATTAAAGATTTGAGGTATTTTTTTATAAGGGTTATGTGTTTGGAGGTTTGAAGCTCAAAACAGGGGCAAATATGGGTTTCTCTCGGGTGCCAGCGCACTCGAGCGGAGCCCTGTCCATTCGCGCGCTCACATGGCAGAGAGTTGGGCGCTTGAGCGCCCGACGCCCGCTCGAGTAGTCTGACTGCGTATGGCCAACTTTATTCGATCATATCTCTCTCATTCAGACTCCGAATTGGGTTGTTCTTGTATTCAAATTGAAGCCCCGGAAGTCCTCTTTTCAACAAGACTAGTCTCACCAAAAAATTCATTTTTGTAGAAAATGTTATGATCAAAATGGTGAGGGTATGTCAAAATTTCAAAATTATTTTTCACCCGTTTTTAGCCCATTGTTTTGGAAAAACATATTTTCATTCACAATGGCCCTTTTTACTCAATTCCTAGTCCCTTGAGGTTGTGGCACATTTATAGATATATCTAAATTTTAGTTGGGATGTATGCATTGGACCCGTTGATTGAATTCTCTTTACACTAAATGTGAGTTTTAAATTGATATATGTATATGTATACATGATGGGTGTATTCTTTTTAAATTGAGGTGATCCTCTTGATATCAACCTTGTGTTATGGGTATGTGATAACACTGTAATTTATGAGAAATTGTGTAATAAAAATTGGAAAATAAGGAATTGTGTACTGAAAGTCATGATGGTAATTCGGGCTTGGATTTATAATAATGTACTATGGTAATGAGTGGAAGAGGAACTATTTGTGGGTTGGACTCCCAAGTTGTGATAGTGAATCTAATTAATCCAAAATGAACCATACGGGTTTATGTGGAATAAGTTGGGCTAGCGGCTCCGGGGTGAAAGACTGAAAACTTGCGCAAGATGGGGACCACATGCCCACGGGTTAGTCACCGAAATGTGGTATTGTGTTGTGGTGAGTTATAGAGCTATCTATTACCCAGTGGTTTCGCGTAGCCTATTGGGATTAATAGGGAGGGATTTTTATAAACTGCACCCGACATCGGTTCATTAGAGGTGATACGGTTTTATGAAAACCAGAAATAAAAAATGAGAGATTGATGAATGGTAAAGAAATGGATAAATTGAGACAAATCTGGGGTGCGTGAGTATGTATGGGTAAAAAGAAATAATTTGGTGAAAATGTGCATTTTCATTTGGCTACACCCATCACACCTCACAAATTATGTATTAGATATGAGTTAATCTTTATCCTATGATCTTTGGTTCATGTATATGTGTCAAACACATTTCAGGTTTAGACGAGCGAGGTGATAGCAAGGTAATGGATGCATTGGGAAAGAACAAAGGATGGGAGCTATGATTTCTCTGTTTCTTAATTTTTGTTGAACATAAGACAATGGAAGTAATGTAATGAAAATGATAGTTGAAGCTGTATATATATTATCTCAAATCTTATGGTAAACTTGGGAATGTAAATTTTGGAACTCCACTCGTTTTATTAAATTCGTTTAATGTCATATGCAATAGCTTCTTACATCTTGGAGTATTACCAATGGATACGAATTATGTATGGCATATTTTTGGGTTTAACTCACGAACCCGGGTTTTGGGTCGTGACAAAATGGTATCAGAGCTCTTGGTTCGGATACCTAGGATCCATGGGATGTGAGGATGACTTTGTATGAGAATTGTTTAATGAGAATTAGGCACCACTACACGGCATGGTTTGTGTGCTTGCATGGGATTGTGGTTGCATTGTCTTGCGCATGTTATGTGTTTATATGAGCATGGAGGTTGAGTCTTGGGGTGATGTGACTTGCCATTTGGCGTCTGATCAACTACTTTGGGGTTCAAAATAGAAAAGCGTTTAGCCGACGTTCTTTCTATGAGAAATCTGAATTAGTTTCTCGGATTGTCGTGTTACTTTGAGGCTTTCCTCGGTATGTGTTTATGTATTTGTGTGATTAAGTTTGAGTAGGATAGCCCTGTTTATGCTTAAAATTAAATTTATTGGGGAGGGAATGTCGATTTGTTTGCAAATTATATATTGACGATTGTTTTCTTTTCGTATAGTGATGCCTCCTAGGCGAGAAAGAGGTGGAGGTCGCGGTCGCAGCTGAGGGCTCGGGAGAGCGCCAGTTCCTAAAGAATGGGATGTTAACGCCCCACAGGAACCAGTTGGGGGTACAGAAGTGAATCAACAGATACTGAATGCATTGAGGACTTTAGTAGGGGCTGGGGCTAACCAAGGGGAAGCACGGGGTATAGACGAAAGGGCCACAATGATGATGAGAGAGTTTTATCGCTTAAACCCTCCTACTTATGCTGGGGAACCCGAACCTCGAGTGGCGACGAAATGGATGAAGGTAGTCACCCGTCTTTTAGATACTTTACAAATAGTGGAAGATGACCTTAGGGTCTGTTTCGGTACTTTTCAACTCCGAGAAGAGGCAAATGACTAGTGGGAGTTTGCAAAGACGACAATGGACGGTACATGGGCAGCATTTACAGCGGTGTTTCTGGGAAAATATTTCCCCGAGTCAATTTGAGATACGTATAGAGAGGAATTCTTATCGTTGATACAAGGAAATCTTTTTATTTTGCAATATGAAGAAAAGTTCACAAGTTTGTTAAAGTTCGCGCCCAAAATGGTGTCAATAGAGGAATTGAAAGCCAAGAGGTTCAAAAGGGGTTTACGACCCGCCATCCGAGAGAAAGTGGTGGGGTTTTGATTGAGGGTTTTCTCTGAGGTAGTGGAGACAGCCATGGTAATAGAAAGTGCTATGGAAGATAATCGCAGGATCATGGAAAAGAGGCAACCATCGGTGGTTAGAACAACACAATCAGATGGACGACCTTATAAGAAGCAAAGACCAGAATAGGGTAATTCAAGTTCGGCGCCACAGAGATCTTATCAGACCCAACGCTTCGTACCCACCCCATCTGTGGCCTCGACAGCGCAGCTGGAGTGAATGGAAGTTGCGTATTTTGTTTGTGGGTAGCATAGACACCGTGCTAGATAATGTTTGCAAAGGAAGCAAGCACCAAGGCAACAGCAGAGTGCGACACAAGGACAGCCTCAAGAGAGGGGACCCATAAGATGTTTTTAGTGTGGTCAAAAGGGGCACATTTGATGTGAATGTCCGCAAGGGAGATCTGGCCCAAAAATATCTACTACACAATCTACTCAACGACAAACATATGACCATCCAACTCGACAGACAGCTGTGCAGATAGTTCGGGCTCCCAGGGAGGCTTCTTTAGTACAATCTGTGCGTTAACCTATGGGTAAGGGATAGGGACAGACATTTGGAGTCCAAGGAAGGGTCAATGCCATAACAGAAGCGGGTACTTCCTTAGACCCTGAGATACGCGTGTTGGAGGCAAAACTGCCAAGGTCTTTGTTTTTGAAAAAATAATTATCAGTTAAAAATTAACTTGACGGGCAAATGCCGAAACGGGCTCCAGATAAAATTTTTGACAAAGAACGATCAAAATAAACTCGTGCAACTAAAGTTAATTTAGATGAATACCTCTTGTCGATCTAATCTTCAACTACGATTTGATTCCGAGTTGAAGCTCCAGTCAGATATTCTTTTGTATTTCCTTACGCGATCCTCGAACGTAGTGTGGGTTACAATCCTCTGAGAACTCGTACCGGCAGAATCCCAATATATTTAAGCCTTGAAAGACAAAAATAAAATAATAATAATATATGAGATATCTGAACTATCAATTCTATCAATCTCAAACTGATTCAGCCTACCCGCGTATATATAGGGCTACAGCAGGGACCTGGGGAGTAATTATGAGTTAGACTTCCAGTGGAACACAGATACCTACAAGCGGTTTCTGCAATTACGGAAAGACTCAGTGATTTCTGCAATTTTCATAAAACACTGAATTACAGTTCACACCACTAAAGAACTTTAATTGCACTCTGACCTATAATCTCAAGACCTTATAGCATTAAGCTCCTACTATTAAATGCTTACCATATCTTCCGATGTTAAGATTCTCGATATCCGTCAATTAAATTTAATTACTGACAATTTAATTTAATCGGCATCTTCATATTCTTTAAGCCATTCCGCTTAACTTATTTGACCGCCGGATAATTAAAACCACCTGCAAAGTTTGGCCCGATCAAAACTTATAAATATCCTTAAGGGGTATCATCAATCCCGATCTTTCGGGACGTAAATTCTGTCAATAATTAATATTTTCCATATAAATAAAATCGTTATCCAACTCACCGAAAATATAGACCCATATAAGATCGCATCCTCTAATGAATCAAAATAATGAATATTAAATATATGCAAATCAATAATTATTTTCGAATTTAGAGGATAAGCACTATTCATAATAAGCTTAGGGTATGAATTAATTTATATAATCAGTACTTAGTACTAAATTAATTACCCCAAATGTTCCGTTCAATATACACAAAGTGTACTAGCACAGAGAGCCGGAACAATAGACGACGTTATTATCTATTCCCCGTAACCAAGACAGGCCTACTAAAAGTCCGTGCCACAATCGTACCGATGGTATGCCCATTTTCATCTAAACTGTGAACATAAAACTTATATTCTGCAAGAACCTAAAATTTGATCTTCTGTGTGTAAACCGTACTCTACACACCAAATTAAATACTATACAGAATATCGAATAAACATGCATAACAAATAAATGATATACACATATTGCGCATAAATATTATCATAAAATAAAAAATTAATTTTATTAAAAATAAACTTAAATACTAAAAATATGATTTTCAGTATACTAACCCTGACAATCTCCCACTTATACTCAAAACCATGTTGCTATACATCTGACTCCCATGCCCTCTACATGACTATCAAAAGTCTTAGCCGGTAAGCTCTTTGTAAAAGAATCTGCAAAGTTGTCTCCTGATGCAATCTTGGTCACAGCAACATCATCTCTCTGTACAATTTTTCGTATCAGGGGATACTTACGCTCAATGTGCTTGCCTATTTTATGGACCCTTTGCTCCTTCGAGTTTGCAGCCGCTCTGCTATTGTCACAGTAAAGTGTAATAGCCGACTAAACAGAAGGTACCACCTCTAGATCCATTAGGAAGTTCCTGAGCCAAATGGCCTCATTGGCTGCTTCAGAAGCTGCCACACACTCGGCCTCCATGGTGGAATCAGCAATCCAGGATTGCTTGATACTCCTCCAACTTATAACTCCACCTCTTAAGGTAAACACATATCCTGAGTTAGACTTACGGGAATTCCTATCAGACTGAAAATCTGAGTCTGTGTACCCCAAAGGTACTAGACTGTCTGCCTGGTAAACCAACATATAATCCTTAGTCCTTTTCAAGTACTTGATTATATTCTATACCGCAGTCTAATACTCTTACCCTAGGTTAGACTGATACCTACTAACCAAGCCTATGGCAAAGAAAATGTCGGGTCTAGTGCAAAGCATAGCATACATGAGACTTTCTACTACCGAAGCATAAGGAACTGCCTTTATCTTCTCTATCTCATCAGGTGTCTTAGGACACTGATCGTTGGATAGAGTGATTCCATGCCTGAAAGAGAGAATTAGAATCCGGCATGCTAAAATGAGCAAGGATATTATCGATATACTTTGCTTGTGATAAGCCCAACATCCTTTATTTTTGATCTCACATAAGCTTGATCCCAAGGATATGACTGGCTTCTCCCAAGTCCTTCATATCGAACTGCCCAGATAACCATACTTTAACCGTTGATAATGCCCCCACATTATTTTCGATGAGCAAGATATTGTCTACATAAAGTACTAAGAAGATCACCACGCTTCCGTCACACTTCGTGTACACACAGGACTCATCCGAACTTTTATCAAAACTATAAGATTTTATAGCTTGATCAAACTGAGTGTTCCAAGACCTCGTTGCCTGCTTAAGTCCATAAATGGATCTCTTAAGCTTACACAACATGTGCTCCTAGCCATTTGCAATGAATCTGTCTGGTTGTATCATAGAGATACACTCGTCAAGACTTTCGTTAAGAAAATTTATCTTGACGTCCATTTTCCCGATTTCATAATCAAAATATGCGGCAATAGATAAGAGAATTCTGATAGACTTAAACATGGCTACCGGCGAAAAGGTTTCCTCATAGTCGATCCCTTCTTTCTAAGTGAACCCTTTAGCAACAAGCCTAGCTTTGAAGGTTTCAACCTTTCCGTCTACTCCTCTCTTCCTCTTGTAGATCCACTTGCATCCAGTTGGTTTTATCCCTTCGGGTGATTCTACAAGTTCCCAGTCCTAATTGAAATACATAGATTCTATATCTGAATTCATAGCCATTTACTAAAGATCTGCATCTTTGTCTTGTAGTGCTTCATTGTAGTTACAGGACTCGGTATCCAGTTCTGCTGGGATCCTGTCAAAAGACTCTCCCAAGAACATATACCAGTCAGGTTGATGAACAACCCTCCCACTACGACGAGGCACAACCTGTGTTTATGTACTCGCAGTAATAGGCTGTGCATAATTTGAACCCTGTGCATCAGCACCCTGTTCATGATTTGCACATGTTCTGATAATCCTCTCACTACGACGAGGTAATGGAATATCAGTTACTTATGGTTCTCTTTCGTTCTACTAGCATTTTCTCTTAGTTCTTTTAGAACAATTTTGCTATTGGGCTTGTGGTCCATAACATAATCCTCTTCTAAGAATCGGGCATTAGTGATAACAATAACCTTCTGATCCTTAGAATTATAAAATAGACCACCTTTCGTTCCCCTAGGATATCCCATAAAGAAATAGACTTCTGTTCTCAATTCCATCTTACCCACGTTCCCTTTCAGCACATGTGCTGGGCACCCCCAAATTCGAATACGTTTCAGACTAGGCTTACGCCCGGTCCACAATTCTGTGGGAGTAGAAGGTACTGACTTAGAAGGTACCAAGTTCAGAATATAAGCCGATGTCTCTAAAGCGAGTTCCTAAAACGAATCTGGTAAATCTGAATAACTCATAATTGACCTTACCATTTTTATAAGAGTCATATTCCCTTCTTTCTGCTACACCATTCTGTTGAGGTGTGCCAGGTGCAGTCAATTGGGATATAATCCCCTTTGATGACAGATAGCCCTTAAACTCTCCAAAGAGGTATTCCACACCACGGTCAGATCGTAGTGATTTGATACTTTTATCCAGACGCTTCTCCGCCTCCGCCTTGAATTCTTTGAATTTCTCAAAATATTCAAACTTATGGTGCATCAGGTAAATGTATCCATACTTTGAGAGTCATCAATGAAACTGACAAAATACTCAAAGCCACCTCCAGTTCGGATTGTCATAGGACCACACACATCTGAATGAACCAGCTCCAACGGTTCTTTAACTCTATAGCCTTTGGCCAAAAATGGCATCTTGGTCATCTTACCTTCTAAGAAATATTCACAGACTGAAAGTGCCTCAACTTCCAATGAACTCAAAAGTGTTTAAGGCAAAACTGCCAAAATTATTGTTTTTGTAAAACAATTTTTGATAAAAAAAAATTAACTTGAGGGGCAAACGCCAAAACGGACTCCAGATAAAACATTTGACGAAGAACGATCAAAATAAAACATGTGCAACCAAAGTTAATTTAGAAGAATACCTCTTGTAGATCTAATCTTCAACTACAATTTGATTCCGAGTTGAAACTCCAATCAGATCTTTTATTGTATTCCCTTACGCGATCCTCGAACGTAGTATGGGCTACGATCCTCTGAGAACTTGTACCGATAGAACCCCGATATATTTTTTAAGTCTTAAAAGACAAAAAAAATATATCAAGAATGATATGAAAATCCATCTCAAACTGGTTCAGCCTAGCCGCATATATATAGGGCTACAGCAGGGACCTGTGGAGTAATTATGAGTAAGACTTCACTGGAACACAGATACCTATGGGTGATTTCTGCAATTATGGAAAGTCACAGCGGCTTCTGAAATTTTTATAAAAATACTGAATTGCAGTTCACACCACTAAAGAACTATAATTGCACTCTGACCCATAATCTCAAGACCTTCTTGCATTGAGCTCCTATTATTAAATGCTTACCATTTCTCCCCACGTTAAGATTCTCAATACCCGCCAATTAAATTTAATTGCTGACAATTTAATTTAATCGGCATCTTCATATTCCTTAAACCCTTCCGCTTAACTTATTTGACTGTCGGATAATTAAATCCACCTGCAGAGTTTGACCCGGTCAAAACTTATAAGCATCCTTAAGGGGGTATCGTCAATCCCGACCATCGGGACGTGGATTCTATCAATAATTAATATTTTTCATATAAATAATACAGCTGTCCAACTCACCGGGAATATTGACCCACATAAGATCGCACCCTCTAATGAATCAAAACAACAAATATTAAATATACAAGAATTAATAATTATTTCAGGATTAAGAGGATAAGCACTATTTATAATAAATTTGGGGTGTGAATTAATTTATATACTCAGTAATTAGTACTAAATTAATTATCCCAAATATCCCGTTCAATACACACAAAGTGTACTGACACAGAGAGTCGGAACAATAGATGACGCTATTATCAAGACAGGCCTACTAAAAGTCTGTACCACAGTCGTACAAATGGTATGCCCATCTCCATCTAAACTGTTAATAGAAAATTTATATTATGCAAGAATCTAAAATCTGGTCTTCTGTGTGTAAGTCGTATTCTACACACCATATTAAATACTATACAGAATATCGGACATCCGTGCATAACAAATAAATGATATACATACATTGCTCATAAAGATTCTCATAAAATGAAAAATTAATTTCATTAAAAATAAAATTAAATACTAAAACATGATTTTCGGTATACCAACCCTAATAATCTCCCACTTATACTCAAAACTATGCTGCCATACATCTGACTCCCATGCCGTTTACATGACTATTAAAAGCCTTAATCGGTAAGCTCTTTGTAAAGGATCTGCAAGGTTGTCTCTTGATGCAAGCACTATGTCTAACTAAAAATCTGAGTATGTGTACCTCAAAGGTACTAGACTGTCTGCCTGAGAAATCAACATATAATTCTTAGTTCTTTTCAGATACTTGATTATATATTCTTTACCGAAGTCCTACACTCATGCCCTAGATTAAACAGATATCTGCTAACCATGCAAACGGCAAAGCAAATGTCGGGTCTAGTGCAAACCATAGCATACATGAGGCTTCCTACTCAGAAGCATAAGGAACCGCCTTCAGCTTCTCTATCTCATCAGGTGTCATAGGACACTGATCCTTAGATAGAGTGATTCCACACCTGAAAGGAAAAAATTCTTTCCTGGAATTCTGCCTGCTAAAACGAGCAAGGATATCATCGATATACTTTGCTTGTGATAAGCCCAACATATTTTGTTTTTGATCTCACGTAAGCTTGATCCCAAAGATGTGACTGGCTTCTCCCAAGTTCTTCATATCGAATTGCCTAGATAACTATACTTTAATCGAAGATAATGCCCCCACATCATTTTTGATGAGCAAGATATCGTCTACATAAAGTACTAAGAAGATCACCACGCTTTTCTCACGCTTCTTGTATGCACAAGACTCATCCGGACATTAATCAAAACTATAAGATTTTATAGCTTGATCAAATCGAGTATTCCAAGATCTCGATGCCTGCTTAAGTCCATAAATAGATCTCTTAAGTTTGCATAGCATGTGCTCCTAGCCCTTTGCAATGAATCTGTCTGGTTGTATCATATAGATACACTAATCAAGACTTCTATTAATGAAAGCTGTCTTGACGTCCATTTACTAGATTTTGTAATCGAAATGAGTGGCAATGGTAAGAGAATCTGGATAGACTTAAGCATTGGCTACCAGCGAAAAGGTTTTCTCATACTTGATCCCTTCTTTTTGAGTGAGTCCTTTAGCAACAAGTCTAGCTTTGAAGGTTTCAACCTTCCCGTTTACTCCTCTCTTCCTCTTGTAGATCCACTTGCATTTAATGGATTTTATCCCTTCGGAAGGCTCTACAAGTTCTCAGACCTGATTGAAATACATAGATTCCATCTCTAAATTTATAACCATTTGCCAAAGATCTGCATCTTTGTCTTGTAGTGCTTCATTACAGTTACAGGGCTCGGTATCCAGTTATGTTGGGATCCTGTCAAAAGACTCTCTCAAGAACATATACTGGTCAGGTTGATAAACAACCCTCCCACTACGACGAGGCACTACCTGTGTCTGTGTACTAGTAGTAACAGGCTATGCATAATCTGAACCCTGTGCATCAGCACCCTGTTCTTGATTTGCACCTGTCCTGATAATTCTCCCACTTCGACGAGGTAATGGAATATCAGTGACTTGTCGTTCCTCTTCCGTTCTACTAGTATTTTCTCTCATTTCTTCTAGAACAATTTTGCTATTGGCCCTGTGGTCCATAATATAATCCTCTTCCAAGAATCGGGCATTGGTGCTAACAATGACCTTCTAATCCTTAGAATTATAAAATAAACAACCCTTCGTTCCCTTGGGATACCCCACAAAGAAACAAACTTCTGTCCTCAGTTTCAACTTACCCGCATTCTCTTTCAGCACATGTGCTGGACACCCCCAAATTCGAATGTGTTTCAGACTAGGCTTACGCCCGGTCTATAATTCTGTGAGAGTAGAAGGTATTGACTTAGAAGGTACCAAGTTCATAATATAAGCCGCTGTCTCTAAAGCGAGTCTCCAAAACGAATCTGATAAACCTGAATAACTCATCATTGACCTTACCATTTTCATAAGAGTCTTATTCCTTCTTTCTGCTACACCATTCTACTGAGGAGTGCCAGGTACAGTCAATTGAGATGTAATCCCCTCTGATGACTGGTAGTCCTTAAACTCTCCAAAGAGGTATTCCATGGTCGGATTATAGTAATTTGATACTTTTACCCAAACGCTTCTCCACCTCTACCTTGAATTTTTTGAATTTCTCAAAACTTCAGACTTGCGGTGCATCAGGTAAATGTATCCATACCTTGAGTAGTCATCAATGAAACTGACGAAATACTTAAAGCCACATTTTTCCTGAATTTTTATAGGACCACACACATCAGAATGAACCAGCTCCAACGGTTTTTTAGCTCTATAGCCTTTGGCCAAAAATAGAATCTTGGTCATCTTACCCTCTAAGCAAGATTCACAGACTGGAAGTACCTCCACTTCCAATGAACTCAAAGGTCCATCTGCTACCAGTTTGTTTATTATTTTTAGATTAATATGACCTAAGCGTAAGTGCCAAAGAAACGTTTGGTTCTTTAAAGCAGGAAACTTTCTCTTATATAGTAAATTAGATGTGTTATTCATTTCAGTTAGTTACAGTGTATGAGAGATTGGAGTAATAATATAAAGATGATCCACCAATGTACCAGAACAGATAACCTGTTTATTATCCTTAATAACCACAGAGTTATTAAAATAAACTAAATATCCGTCTTTAGCCAATCCAAAAACGGAAACTAAGTTCCTTCTAGTGGCGGTACATAAAGGCAATCTCTCAATATTAATACCCGATCTCTACCAAAACTAAGAGTGACATCTCCTACTACAACTGCTGTTACCTTTGTATTATTGTCCATATGCAGGTAAATCTCTCCATCACTAAGTTATCAGATTTCTTAGAACCTCTGCAATGAATTACAGACATGATTAGTGGCTCCCGTATCTACACACCAGGTACCAGTAGATAACACCGCTAAACATGCTTCCACAATCAGTGAATAGAAATTACCGTGTTTGTTATGCTTTATGAGAAATACTGAACATAGCTTTTTCCAGTGCCGGGTCTGGTTACAGTGAAAACATCTGCCTTTCGGCTTTTTCACACCAGTCTGTGGCCCACTAAGTACCCTGGAAAATGTGTTTTCCTATTTCTGAATATTTTTTCTTTTTCATGCCTTTCGGCCCCGAAGATGAACCTTTTTCTAACACAGACACACTTCCTGGTATTTAAGGAATACCATTTGTAGTTAAAACAATATCCAAGTTACATTTTCAGTCAACAAAATTTGGTCCCGTAAGTTTGTTTTCTTTGAGTATTGAAGCGAGTGGGTTGAAATTCATTTTAATATTGAGAATCACATAATTAAAAAAATTATTAATTATGATGAGTGAATTAATTTTAAAGTGATTCCCTCTACTATTTTAAAATTAATTCGCTAGTAGCCTAGTAACCCGAGAATAGCATGCCACGATGGGTGGACGTCTACTATCCTTCATAAGACCAGGCAGGCCAATTCTTTTTAATTTTACTATCTAGGCAACTGACCATACCAAGTAAAATTAAATAACTGGCATAGCTTCAGTCCAGCATATAATAACAGTGACTCAGATGGAGAGAATACTATTATATATAGCTAAGTGTTAACCATCACCTAATCCCAAATTAATCGCTTCGCAATGAACCCTTCAGATGTAGAAGTGATCCACACTAACAATTATCCAGAATTATCCCTAAATGAGGTTTGTACTGGCGATATCGCAATTAATCTGTCCGATGGGGAGGAAGGCCTTGCTACTAACTTCAGGGTTTAATTTCATCGCCTACAAACTGATAATGGAGATCACGGGATTTATCTGTGAATAAATTTCCTCTCCCACTTAAATTTTTAAAATATTTTTTAGAGTTATAAAAATTCTTTTAATTGAAATAAATTTATTAATTTCGAAAGTCACACGATTTAAAAGAATCAAATATCTTTCCGTGTACACGATTCCAAAGATTCTGATTTATCAAACTATCTTTCGAAAGTCACATGATCTCAAAGAATCAAATATCTTTCCGTGTATACGATTCCAAATATTCTGATTTATCAAACCATCTTTTCGTGTTTAAATGCGTAAC
>JAOTRH010149829.1:0-13348 GCA_034768845.1 Heliamphora exappendiculata | reverse complement strand
ATAAGGTGTAAATTAATTTACAAAGTCATTATAAAATTAATTACCTCAATTTGGTCATATTCAATACATACAAAGTGTATTAGCATAACAAGTTGGAATAATAGACAGTGTTATTATCTGTTCCTCGTAATTAAGACAGATCTACTAAAATTTTGTACTACAATCATACCGATAGTTTGTTCAATTCCATCTAAATTGTAAATCAAAAATTTATATTTCACAAAAATCATTAATCTAATCTTCTCTATATAAATCGAAATCTACACACCATATTAAATAACATGTAGAATAAAAGACACTCATGCATAAAATTAAATAAATAATAAAATACATGCATTGCTCATTAAGATTATCATAAAATAAAAAAATTAATTTTATTAATAAATAAAATTAAATACTAAAACCAAAATCATGATTTTTAGTGTATAATCCTAGAAATTTCTCACTTATACAACCCTAACAATTCGAGCCTTCCTCCCGTCGGGTCAGCCGGAGGCATTGAGAGAGATTTCCTCCCCCCATTTACTTGTTTGTACTTATGCTACATTCTGATACATTAGTTTTATAGGCTTGCGTGCCCCAGCTTTACTGGTTATTGGGCTTGAATGCCCCTGTCTCACATACATTTGTCATACTGGGGCATTTGTGCCATTTGCCATTTCTGTATATACACTGTTTGCATGATTTTTCTTTTATTTACTGTTGCTGAAACTATTTTTATCATACTGCATGATGAATTCTCTCAAATTACAAACTAAACTGAGTGTTGACACTTTATTTATAATTATAATAAAACAGGGGCTCTAAAATACCAAAAATGCAAAAAAAGTGTCAAAAAAGTATACCCGCCACCTTGTGACATGGCAGTCGACATCTTGCATAGTGACGGTCGCCAAGTTAAAAAGTGGTGGCCTGTACTGAACTTGGTGGTTCGTACTTATAATATAACGGTCGTGCATTATAATGTGGCGGTCGTGTACTCCAAGGAAGCAGTCGCCACATGTATTGTACTTTTTTAACCTTTTAGACATCCAGTTTTCTCATTGTTAGGGTTATGTACTAAAAATCATGAATTTTATTTTGGTTTTAGTTTTTAATTTTATTTTAATAAAATTAATTTTTTATTTTATGAGAATCTTAATCAGCAATGTATGCAATATCATTTCTTTAAATGTTATGCATAAATGTATTTTATTTTGTACAATATTTAATCTGATGTGTAGAGTACGATTTGCACACTGAATACTAAATTATAAGTTTTTGCAGAATCTAAGTTTGTTATTCACAGTTTAGATTGAATTAAACAAACCATCGGTATAATTGTAGTACAGAGTTTTTGTAGGCATGTCTTGGTTATAGGAAATAGATAATAGCGTCGTCTATTGTTCCGACTCGCTGTACTAGTATATTTTGTGTGTATTGAACATGACCACATTGGGATAATTAATTTTATACTGACTATATAAATTAATTCACACTCCAATATTATTATGAGAGTGTTTATACTCTTCATCCTGAAATAATTATTATTTTCGTTTATTTAATACTCGTTATTTTGATTGATTAAAGAGTGCGATATTATATGGGTTTATAGTCTCAGTGAGTTGAATAGCGGTATTAATTATATAATAAATATTAATTATTGACAGAATTCACGTCTCGATTGTTCAGAATTGACAATACCTCTTAAAGGAAGCTTATAAGTTTTGACCGAACCAAACCCTGTAGGTGAATTTGATTATTTGGCGGTCAGATAAATTAAGCAAAAATATTTAAGGAGTTTCAAGATGCTGATTAAATTAAATTATCAATTATTAAATTTAATTGGCAGCTATCGAGAATCTTAACATGTGGAGATAAGTTAAGTATTTAATAATAAGAGCTCAATGCAAATTGATCTTGAGATTATGGTAAATAGTGCAATTACAGTTCTTTAGTGGTATGAACTGTAATTTATTATTTTATGACAATTACAGAAATCGCTGCAAGGTTTTCATAATTACAGAAATCGCTGAGAGGTTTGCATATTTGCGAAAATTGCTAAATGGGTATCTGGGTTATATTAGAAGTCTATATCATAATTACTCCACAGGTTCCTACTGTAACCCTATAAATATACAGATAGATTAAACTAAATTCATAAATTGTCTTTCAAGACTAAGGTTGTTCAGATTCTGTCGGTACAAGTTCTCGAAAAATGGTAGCCCACTCTACGTTCGGAATCGCATAGAAAATACAGTAGAAAATCTATTCGGAGCTTCAATTCAAAAAATTAAAGTTTGTAGTTGAAGAATCGACCGAGAAATGTATTTATCTATATTAACTGTGGTGGTACGGGTTTTATTTTAATCGTTCGACATCAAATTTTTTTTTTATCTTGAACTTATTTTGACGGTTTCCCATCTTGTTTTATTTTTTCAAAAAATCGTTTACAAATCAATGATCTTGGCAGTTTACCTCCAACACTTATGCCCTGTAAATATAGCACGTGACCTTCCATTTTCTGTCACTTTAACTTCAATGGCCTCCTTCCATAACTCACTTTCTGCATGGATCGAGGAGTTTTCTTATGTTAAACGTTTGAACTTTGCATCGTTCAGCATTAACTTCTTATTCTCCCTGATGATTGTCAAGATAAACGAACCACTGCTACAGAATGCTACAGAGTTGTGGGACCCACAATCTCATATCGTCTGCTTTGGCCTTGAAGAACTATGCCTCACTATAGAGGAGTTCGCCACCATTCTAGATCTGACCCCGAAAAAATTTGTAGTTGTGCCAACTTTCTTCCTCTCTAATCGACAACAAATAATACAACTTTGTGGTTTATCAAAGATGGGGGCTTCCCTCTTAACATTCGATAACTGTCTTGAATTCTTTGGATTATTGAGAGGTTTTGACCTATCGGCGATCTCAGCGACCTTGCCTTTCAATTGCGGTGCCATTATGCATTATGCTTCTGCCTACTTACCCATTACCTCTTGGTTCCCTTTGATGGACATGTTAGCTGCTCATTAGTGGACATTACGGGTCAAATGTGGTTGGAGAAAAACTTTGTCTCGCTAGTTCTTGCTGATACGTTAATTGGCCTGGACGTTGTTCATCGCGACGAGATTATTACTTTTGCTGGCAGCCCCTTGCTTCTTTAGGTAAACTCAAAACTTTTTTTTCAATCAATCTTTTTAGTTTTTAGATATACTATCGACTGAAAATACACTATCTTCGGCCCTTGGATTAATCACCTCCCACTTGCCTCTTTTACGAGTCTCCAAAGATCGATTCATCCACTTTCCAGTCCTTATAACTTCCATCAAGTAGGTAGTAGTGAATCGTGAATGGTACCTTCCTCTGTCGGAGTTTCTTCATTGCAATCTTAAACGGGTCAGTTCCACCCCATGTTTATCCATCGAAGGAGCATATTTGCAATTGACTCTTCCACGAGTCTTTAATGATGAGCTCATTTCCTCTATGGGCCTTTGTCGGGGGCCTTCCGCTACTCTCTCAAGTGGGTCAGTTTTATCCAACTTAACCATCACAGGTGCATTCACGTCGATCTTGTAGATCATGGTCTTTCGACTAGCTCCTTTCTATCATTTCATCTAGTTCAGGCTCAATCCCTAAGGGCTCTTCATTATGTCTCCCTTCACCGAGTTCAAATTCAGGCTTCAGGGCTCATCATCACGCCCCTCTTCTATCCCTTCATCTAGTTCAGGTTCGGGCTTCAAGAGCTCATCATCATATCCCCCTTCTATCCATTCATCCCGTTCAGGTTTGGGCTTCAAGAGCTCATCATCACGTCCCTCTTCTATCCCTTTATTCAGTTCAGGTTCGGGCTTCAAGGACTCATCATCATGTCCCTACCCATCCTTGCAGGTCATCTTTGCAAAATTGAGTAATTCCATGCTCCTTCACTCTTTTTCCCTTTTCTCTCGTTTTACTTCTTACTTTATTCCCCTTTTATTGATTTTTCTTGGTTTCCACCTCTAACCTCTCTTACAGATTTGGCTGATAGAGAAGATAAACCTCATGCAGAAATCACCCACAGACAAGTACAGTGTTGCAGCTCTCATCTATCGCCCTTATTATCAGATATGCATTGCTGAGATGGCTTGGAGATAGTATCTTTCCTTTCTAACGGGAGCATACATTACCTGGTAGTACTCTTGGTGGCAGATTTCTATTATGACCCTAACTACCATGGACCATCCCGGTATCCTGCTGATTGGCTTGCATCAATCTACTTTCTATTACCCACACCAGATATGCGGTAGTTCGGTCACCGTTAGATCGTATTCCATGGTGTTCGAGGTCGCTTGTACTCATATTCACTTCAGGCCCCATTTTTGGCAAAGTATCAGAAGGCTTAGACATCTCGCACCCTGATGGAGATACATGAGCTACAGTGCCCGAAATTCCCTCACAAGTATAAGGCATGGCTAATTCAAGACAATGAGAAACGAGATAAAGAAGAAGGAAAACATAAAGCAAAGAGAAGAAAGATTTGAGGGACTTGTTTTTCTTTTTAGATTTCATAGCTTTCTTTTATTATTGTTTTTAGAGCTTAGGACTTGCGCACCTGCCTTTTTTTCAAAATCTTGTAACTAATGCTGAAAAAAGTATTTCTCCCTTATTTTGAAATAGATTTGCAATTAACTTAAGTTTTTCAATTTTTGCAATGTGAATGCCTTTTTTATCAGAAATTAAAGACAAATTTGCATTTATCTTACTTGAATTCAAAACTGGTTAAAACAAAGAAAGTGGTCGAACTTCTTAAAAGAAGCTGCCTACTATCTCAAGAAAGTGAAATTAGGCCATAACGTAGTTCGGAATAGATTTACTCTCGGATGTTAACACTCGCTTTTTGTGATGCCCTATCTTTTGCCAAGGTTGCTCTTTCGAATTTTTAGCCTTGCGGGCTGCTCTAATTTTTGCTTGGGTCGTCTTTTCAATTTTTAACTCAGCAAACTTTTATTTTATTTTATTTTTCTCTCAATGGTAGTATTTCTTGAGCTAGTCCAAGTTGATCGGAGTAGAAAACGTATTGCCATCCAAATCTATAATAATTATTGCACCATCAGTCATGATGGTTTTGATCAGAAACGGTCTAGACCTATTTGTTTTGAACTTGCCCCTAGGGTCAAAGATGGTGGCCCAAATTTTTTTTTAGAACCAAGTCACCTTCGCTCAAGTTCGAGTCTTGACCTTCTTGTTGAATGCTCTGGCTATTCTTCTTTGGTACCCTTGTATATGAAGTAATCTTCTTTCATCAAATAATAGTAGCTCTTCTATAAGATTTTTCTGCCATTCTGCCTCTGGAATACTGGTCTTAGCCATTACTCTTAGTGAAGGAATTTTCACCTCAATGGGTAACACAGCTTCCATCCTATACACTAAAGAATAAGACGTAGTCCTATTGAAACTCTAATTGACGTCCTGTATCCCCAAAGTGCGAACAGTAGATGTTTCGGCCAATCTTTATGTGAGATGGTCATCTTTTGCAGAATCTTCTTTACAATCTAGTTCGTTGCTTCGACTTCCCCGTTAGTCTATGGCCGATATGGTGACAACTTGTGGGCTACTATCCGGTATTCTTAAAAAAAGTCCAAGACCTCATCTTGAAAGTGCAAGCCGTTATCTGAGATGACTTCATGAGGAACTCCGTATCGACAAATGATGTTCTGCTTGATAAACTTAGCGACGTGAAAGGCTTTTAATACCCAGTACGAGGTTATTTCCACTCACTTAGTAAAATAATCAATGGTCACTAAAATAAACTCATGCCCATTTGAAGCCTTTTGCATCACCCAACCAATCACATTAATGTCCCATACTGAAAACGCCAATGGGGACTTCTGACTATACAGCTGGGATAAGGGAACGTGCATAAGGTTAGCATGGATTTGACACTTATGGCACCTTCGTATAAACTGAATGCAATATGTCTCCATTATCATTGAAAAATACCTTTTTCATAGGATCTTCTTAGCTAACATGTTTTCACTCATGTGAGGCTCGCAGACTCTTGCATGTATCTCCATAATCAATTCTCGGCCTTCTTTACTGCTGACACATAGCATGTTGACTCTAGAATGCCCTCGTTTGTACATTTTTTCCCGCAAATGATAAATTATGTAGATAATCTCCTTATTGTTCTTTTGTCCTTTTTGCTAGCAAACTTGGGATATTCTCATTTTTCTACGAAATTCTAAATATCAAAGTACCAAGGGAGTTCATCAGTGCTTTTCTGGATTGTGGTTGTCATCTCGTATACTGGCTTTCTCTTCTGTTCAATTATTAATGGCTTCATCCTAACCTCGGGTGGTATATCAATCATTGATGCCAGAGTAGCCAGTGCATTGGAAAACTTGTTCTGCAATATCAAAACATAAGTGAAAACTACAGATTCAAAGCACGGTATTAGCTTTTCCAACTCTTGATGGTAGAGAATTAACGTTACTCCTTAACCTTCCATTCTCCTCAATCCTGTGAGACCACCAATGTTGAGTCCATGATGACTTTCAGTTTCTTTTTTCCTAGTTCTAGGGCTGCCTCTAACCAGGCTAAGCACGCTTTATACTCAACTTGATTGTTAGTAACTTTAAAATTGAGCTTCAGGGACAAAAGAATATGTGATTCGTCAGGAGTAACAAGAAGAACCTTAATTCCATAGCCATACTGGTTAGAAGCGCCATCAAAATACAGAGTTCACTTGTCATCATCGACTCCCATTAGCTGCTCATCAAGGAACTTGAATTACACATCTTCATCTTCCTCAACTGGTTGGTTTGCTAGAAATTCTGCTATTACTCTACCTTTTATTGACTTTCGAGTGACGTACTTGAAATCAAACTCTAACAGTAGTAACAACCAATGGGCTAGCCTTCCTATTAATGCTGGCTTCTCGAATAAGTACTTTAATGGGTCCAGCTGAAAAATTACATTTACTATGAAAAATAGCATGTAATGCCTTGGTTTTCGAGAGGCCCAAACCAAAATTCAATATGTCTTCTTTAGTGGCGTATATCATATCTTGGACCCAGTCATCTTCTTTCTTAGGTAATAGACTGCCTTTTCAACTTCGATTTCTCTTTCTTGTGCCAGCATGCATCCTATAGCCGAGTCAATTACTGATAAATAGAGAATTAGTGGCCTATCAGGCTCGGAAAGAGCCAAAATAGGTGGGTTTTGCAATTACTGATGCACAGCTTCGAGGGCGTCTTGGCATTTTTGATCCCATTCAAACTTGATTCCTTTCTTCAGAAGGTGAAACAACGGCTCACATGTGGTTGTCAACTTTACTATGAATTGACTGATGAACTGTATCTTGCCCAGAAAGCCCCTAATTTCTCGTTCGGTCTTTGGTGGAGACATTTCCATGATTGCCTTGATCTCAGAAGGGTCGACTTCAATGCTTCGTTGAGTAGTCATAAATTCGAGCATCTTTTTAGCAGTGACTCCGAAGGCACACTTTTATGGGTTGAGCCATATCTTGTATTTTCTAATTCTTTCAAAAAATTTCTGTAATGCTATAATGTGGCTATCTCGATCCTTGGACTTCACTATCATATCATTCATATACACCTCGACTTGTTTGTGTATCATGTCATGCAGCAAAGTAGTTGCAACCTTTTGATAGGTTGTCCTTGCATTCTTCAACCTGAATGGCATCACGCGATAACATTAGGTGCCCCAAGGTGTAGTAAATGTCGTCTTTTTTCTATTTTTGGAGTCTATTAAGGTCTGATTGTACCTAGAGAAACTGTGCATGAATGACAAGAAAAGCATGCCCCGCTGTACTGTCTATCAAAACGTCAATATGCGGTAACAAAAAATCATCCTTCGGGCTGGCTTTGTTGAAATCTCAAAAATCTACACATACTCGGATGCGTCTGTCTTTCTTTAGAACTAGAACAATGCTGGCCACCCATTTTGGATACTCGGTTACCATAAGAAATTCAGCGTTGATCTGCTTGGTGACTTCTTCTTTGATCTTTAGAGCCCAGTTTGGTCATATCCGTCTCAATTTTTGTTTGACCGGTTTAGATTAGGATACAAAGGGATATGCTATTGGACAATATCGAAATCAATACCGGGCATATCCTCGTAATACCATGCAAAGACGTATTTGAAGTCTTTTAATAAGGTTATTAATTGCTCATGTTCGACTAAAAATAACGAAGACCCGATTTGCACAATTTGTGTATTAGTTTCATTACCTAGATTAATTAACAAAGTTTCTTCAATTATACGTTGAGCGTGCATTTCTTCTTCTCTTTTTATTAAAAATTTTATTTCTTCGGGGACATCCTATTGAATTCAAAATCTTTAGAAAGCATATGAAATAAATCAAGCAAAGCAGAGTAACCAAAAATCTTGTTCATTTCATTGATATTGAGAAACAAAATTACAAGATCAAAAGCAACGGGAGAGAATGCACAGACAGATGACTCAATATCCAGCTTATTAAAGGAAAATATAGACTCATGCATGATAGATCCGAACTCAAAAGCAACATCATACGAAGCAAAGAATTCTAGGGTTTGACTTCTTTTGCAACCACATCCACAATCAACCCGGTGTAGTTAGCTGATACACCGCATCCCATCATTAGGCAGTCTTGATCTTCTATACCCATCTCGCTAAACAATGCCTTCATGTTGGTGCCATCTAGTTGATCAGCCCAGTCTTCGTCCCCTCGAGCCTTTCTTTCTTCCTTCTTTTTGTGACTTTCTCTTCTTCTGAATCAGACAGTTTATGACTGAAGAATATCTCAAGTCTTAGTAGCCTATAGCGAGTCTCTTCATCAAATCACGATTTCGAAAAACCACAGTAAGGAAAATCTTTCTCTTTTTTGACAAAGTATCCATTCAGAGTTCTTGAATACTTGGCCTTTTGTCCCTTTCGTTCTCCCTTTGGCCTTTTTAAATATTCCTTTGTCCGCTTGTACCCAAGACCGAAGCGTTGCGAAGCTAACTATACTTGAATGGGTTCCAAAATTCCCCGTTGCTTACGCTCTAGTCCTATACCCGAGAAATAGGACATGTGCCACATCATCGTCACTCCATAGAGATTAATATAGTTTTTCTCTTCTTTTAACAGCATCTGTACTGTCGGCGTCTCATCATACCAGAATCCGCTTAGAAACACATCCTCTGCTCCATGTTGAACCTCTAAAAGAGTCGACCCACCTTCGCTCTGAGGTTGAATGTTGTCTTCTCCATGGATGGTGAATACCACCCCTTCTTTAATCTGTTTCTGCTTTTGATGTAGGGTAGAGAGTACCACCTAGACGTTTGGATCATGGAGCCAAGGCCGTATCAATAATAAATTAAAGGACACCGGCACATCCAAGACATGGAATTCAACTGATGTTTTTAGTGGTTCAACTAATACTGCAAAGGACACCAAATCGAGCACATTCCGCCTCATGTTGTCGTATACCCTAACTCCTTGGTTACTTCGCTTGAAATGTTTCGATTTCATCCCCAAATAGATAGCCGTCTTGAGCGGGCAAACATTTAAAGCTGACCCGTTGTCGATGAGGGTAACTAGGACCCATTATTCCAAGCATTTTACAGTTATATGCAGCGGCTTATTGTGGTTCTTCCCTTCCAATTGCAAGTCTTTGTCAGAAAAAGAAATTACCTTCGGTGCTACAGCCAGCAAAATCAATTCGATCAATTGTTATGGGGTCACGTCTATCAAGACATTTACTTTATTTAAAACTTTCAATACTGCTTGTCAGTGCTTGTGCGAGGCCATCAGCAACCCCCAAATACTGATGTTTGCTTGAGTTTTCTTCAGTTGTTTTAGCACAGCGTCGTCTTCCTCATCTTTTTCCTTCTCTTTTTCTCTCTCACTGGTCTATCCCTTTTCTAGCTGGGCTGGTTTGAAGTGCCGGTCACTCCGGGTTAAATGTTCGACTCCTTCCATGGGATCCCATAATCCTTATTTGTTGGTCTGTCTAACCTCTGCCACATAGAGAGAACTCTCAAACTCCCACAAGTCGTCAAAACTGTTGCTTTTCGGTCTTTTCTTTCTTTCTTCTTCATCTTCGATCGCCCATGTCTTATCAATTTCATCCAACTCCCAAATATCTTCCTCGATGTACTCAATATGTTGTTCTCGAGCAACCCAAAAATCTATCCACTCTTCTCTATCTGACTTCATTACTATTTTGATGAACCAGTATGATTGCATTTCATCTACAAAAACCACTTCTTTGAAGAGCTGAGAAAGTGTGATTCCATCAAGAACATGTCCAAAATTATGTGGCCCTACCGGATGGTCCAAAGACCAATCATTGTCATCATTATGTTCTTCTTGGTCCTCTACCTGGATTATCTTTCCAGGCTACCTCGCTCCGTTCGTCCGTCATACCTCAACCATTCCCGGCCATGGTTAGGGAACAAGAATGATCTTCTTCAACTAAAATACGTGGGTGTGGGAGACTTGCTGAATAGATGTAGTGGCTGGGATCATCCGACTACCTAGTTGGATAAAATTTACCCCTTGCTTGGCATGGTTTGGCAATGGTTTGGTAGTAACATTGGGTTTTTGAGCAGCTATGGGTAGAGGAATGATCTTGTTGTCGATAAAATCCTAGATCTCGTGACGCAGTCTTATACATTTACCGGTCAAGTGCCCATGACCTTGGTGAAAGGCACATTATTGAGAAACATTATATCTCGTTTGTAGGGGATCAGGTACAGGCATAGGGTTGAAAAACTTGATTAACCCCTTCTTGACAAGTCGATTAAGAGCTGTGGACAATGGTATGTTGAGAGGGTAAAAACTCTCATCGGCTTCTGTTGAGATTGCTGGTTATTGCTTGATTACTGAGTGAAAGATTAGGAATTTAATTGTCCGGAATGGGGGTTCAGCAAATTGACTTCATTTGAACAGGAGATGAAGTTGGAAGCAGAGGTGGATTGGTTCTGGTTGTTTGTAGGGTATGCTCTTCTCGATTTTGGGCTTATCTATGATTTCTCAATATCACCAGCTTGAATCGAATCTTCTATCAAAACTCTTACATCAAACAACTACTCGAAAGTGAACTGCGATTGTGTTATCAGATAACGCTTCAGTTGAGACTGCAGATTCTTCACCACAATTCTGACTTATTTTTTTTAGTTAGCCGATTTGTCATTTTGGCCGCTTTTTTCCTCCACTTGGTTAGAAAGTCTACAAATGATTTTCGACCCTCTTGCCGGGTGGTTTCAAGTTCTCGAGTAGTGACATCGAATTAGACATTATAGCTGTACTGACTGACGAAAGTGGTTGCAATGTCTTCCCATGTCTTGATTTTTGTAACATCCAGGGAGAAATCATTTTTGCGCTGCCCAAGAGAGTGACCAGTGGAACAACTGGACTTTTAGTTGATCATCAATTTTCATGGGAGAGAGAGTACTAATATACATCCTCAGATGAATTCGGGGATCTCTAGTACCGTCGAACTTCTCTATTTTCAGCATCTTGAATTTTTTTGGCAGTTTATCATGAGGGAATAAGCTAAGTGCCCCACATCTAGCATGTATTCTTCGATCCCATGCCTTTCTCAATACTTTCTTCATTCGAACGATCTTCTCCGCCAGCATGGACTCCTTAGATTGGGCTATATTTTCCTACTCTACTATGATTTGACAAGGAATTCACGGTGGTACAATGACCAGTGGCACTTCCTATCCCTGATTATCTGTTCAAAAGTCTTCTCCCATTCTCATTTGCATCATCTTGTTGCTCGTTTACCCCTGGCAAACAAGCCTGGATTGCTCGAATCTGAGCCTGACACTGGTTTTGAGCCTATGTCTGTTGTTCGAACGCTTTCTGTATCTCAATAATTGCCCTCATTAAGGCTATCAGGTTCACTTTATTTTCCACAATTCTAGATAATTCGGTCGTTTGTTCAAATATTCTGTAGAGTCTCCCAATTTCTGACCGAGTCCAATTACGTACTGGATGCAAATCTTCTGACTCAATGATCTAGATCCGAAGCAAAACCTGATAATTCCAAAAAAACTGAATCACTGGTATCAGATACTTTTAGAAAAGAACTCTAATAATAGGTAGAAAACATTTCAAACACCAAAACAGTTGACCACGAGCAAATATAACTACTAAAATAGAAACATGCCCCTGTTGGGCTCATACTGGCAGCATAACGACTGAAAACCCCGACACCTAAGAACCAACACGAAAATCGAGCGAAAGACCAACAAACTCCAACAAGAAGGTTTATCTCAAGATTCTAAAAAAAAAGCGAGCAACATTCCGACAAAAAGACATCTCTAAGCCAAATGAGACCTCAAAACAAGAACCTAAACAGAGGTTTTGGAAGACAAGTCCAAATGGCACCGAGGGTACAAAACAAACAAACAAAGAAAAATCTAGGAGAGAGAAAACTATCCAAAACCAATAACGAGGCCTAAGCCAATAGATCAAAAACTGGACAACAACTCGAGAGAAAAATTATTTTAAAACGAAGGAATACCAGAAGAAAACCCAGGCCAAAACGCAAGAGAGAGACTATCTTGGTCTAAATAAACAAATAAAGGTCCTACACAAACACAAGCAAAACATAAAATTTAATAAAACATATAATCCTATCGGGTCAATACCTAATGGCGGGTTTTAAGCAATTATATGCCGAAAAGGCCGATTTTAGTCAATAATCAGGGTACCTTCTAACTTGAGTTGAGTATATACCTCCTATGCCTAGTGTGGTGTAAGACATGGTTAAGCGGTACGCAAGACCTGTGAAAGTGTGCAGCTAATAAGATTTGCCCGTCTTTCCAACATAGTTCCGAGACAGTAAACTGACCGTAGTATCGAGTCGACCAGGCAAGGGGTTGAGAACAATGCAAATGCGTGTAAAATTGTAAATAAAAAATTTATATTAAGAACCAATTATGTTTTCAAGTCTAGCCCGCTTATTTGTTTTAAAAAACAAGTCCTTAGCAAAGTCATAAGAAAATATTGTGGTGCCGGAATTTGAGATTTTTAGGTCCAAAATAAGAAAATTCAAAAAATATTTAGAAAATACTTTAACACATTGAAAATTAAATTTTGAAAGCCCTTTTTATTGAAAATGGAGTCACTACTTGATTTTTGAGAAAAACCAAGAAAAAAAAAATAGGTTACTGATATTTAAAACGTTAACCAAAGAAAACAAGGGTTTGGGGGTTAAGGTACAAATTAAAAAAAGTGTTAGGCACCCCGTTCACGCAACCGTGAGGTTAGCTTTTACTAATCATCATTGGTTCCTAATTAGATTTCTCAAATGCATGCAAATATAGAAGATAGAGGTAAAGAGAGAATATCTAAAATCAAGTAAGAAAAATACATAACA
>JAOTRH010149818.1:0-13349 GCA_034768845.1 Heliamphora exappendiculata | reverse complement strand
ATTTTTTATACTAATAGAAAAATATAAAACTTTTCACCTATTTTCTTATAATATGAGGAAAAACTATATAATAACAGAAAAATCAAACCTTTCACCTATTTTCATCTCATAAAAAAAAAAACTTAAGTCACATTTTCTATATCAATAGATAAATATATCTTTTTCTAATCTATTTTTTATTAAAATAAGAAAGACGATTTTTCTATATTAATAGAAAAATCAAACTTTAGAACCTATTTTTTTTATAAAAATAAGAAAAACTATATTTTTTATAGTAATAAAAAAATAACAATTTTCTAACCTATTTTCTTATAATGTGAAAAGAAACTATATGTTCCAGATCATCCAACATAACCGGTACCTGAAGAAAAACAAATCCCACACCGTGTGTCAAGGCTCAGCAGAAATTAGACAGGCATGTAGTATAAACAAAACATGCTCGGAAACCAAAGTGTAGGATTAGACTCTCTTTCAAGTCTTGAAAATAGTTTTCACATGCAAACGGGAAAGCGAGGATACAACCATGTTTTTGACTCACTCACATGAGCCTGAAAACAGTTGAAAATGGTTTTTAGATCGCGATTCACATGACTCTTAAAAGCAATTTGAAAACTAGTCTATCCGTCCCACAACGCAATACATGCAATCTATGATACATACAATCGGCCCTCACACGCCGCAACCACAGCCCTAACGCTGAGATAAAGATCTATATAGAAACATGCATTCCCGGGATAAAATCGTATACTATGGGATAAAATCATAGATCAAACCACGGGGTAAAACCATACACCGCGGGATAAGACCGCTCACCACGGGATAAAATCGTAAACCAAACCACGGGATAAAATCGCATACTTTATCGTAAGCCACGGGATGGGACCGCCGACCATAGATTATACCACAAGATAAAATCGCATGCTACGGGATAACACCGCATACCACGGGATAACACCGCATATTACAGGATAAAACTACAATTACGGGATAACACCGAACATTTCTATGCATAACATAATCAGGATTTAGATGCATATTACCTACCACATACACTACATGCACGTGCCCCCACAAATCCATCACATCCGTGCCTAATAAAACTCTGAGTTCTTCAGCATGCAACCACGATACACATAAGATATCATGCCATGTAATCCACATACATAAATAAACAGTTATAAATGCACTTAGCCATATAACCTGACTTGACATCGCAAGCCACACACACCCGTCATTCAATACCCAAACGACTCGTCCACAAATCGGGACCCGTCCACACATAGGGACAATTAACACCTAACCCGAATGCCAACACCTGAAACCTCTCACAGATTGATTCTCACCAGAACCCCACCTTAAACCAAACCACAAACCCACACGTCGCGCACATATCCAGCACTCGCACAACCGTGCCGCGAACCCTAAACCAACCATGCACGTCACACCCGAGGACGGCATCACATAAACACCCCGGGCCACCACACGACCCCCGAAACCACAACACCATTAACCAAACCCCAAAGGAATCCACATGTATTTGAATCGATCAATTCCCATAAATCAATCAATTGAATACCATAGGATGCCAATCGGAAACCAAAACCCAACCACGGAACCACCAAAACACACCCCAGCAATTCAGTCGACCGAACCAAGCCCACAGTCGACCGAAGACCACACTAAAAACTCGCAAAACACCAAACTGCACGGTTCAGTCGACCGAATCTCAAGATCCAGTCGACTGAACCCAAGCAGCAACCGTTTTTGAGCGACGGGTTCAGCCCTCCAAACCTCAAATCGAAGCCTCCAAACTCCAAAATAACACTCGTGAACATCCACACGCCTAGGCCTAACACCAAGACCTCAAAAGAAACTCCCGACACCCGATTCCATCTACCGAAATCGCCGAAACAAGGTTTTTAACCCAAAAATCCAACTTTACTGAAAATTAGATCTACAACAATCTAATCGGTAAAAAGACACCCGATTAACCATAGCACCCTTATAACACATACATGCCTAGAATCCTACCTCGGTGAGTTAAAAACTCGACGCCTCAATCCACGTGCAAAACTAAGCTTCGCCGGAATCAAATTCTGACTGGATGGTTGCGTAGCCCACGACGCCAAAAGTAAGAATCCGTTGTTGGATCGTTGAAAATTGAGCCCCGGGCTCTCGAGAACTCAGAGAGAAAACGAAAAACTTACTGGAGAAGTTTTGAAAAATATCTTTCTAAAAATATCTAACTCCAGATATTTATAGGTCTTCAAAATATCTTTTTTTTATAAAAATTTCGAGATTTGTGCTATAGCGGCCCACGGCCCCGGAAATCTACTCCGCATGCATATCTAAGCCCGATCATGTATCAAAATCAATAAAAATATGTTCAATCGAAAACACATAACGCACGCCCAAAAACGCCAAAAAAAAACGGGTCAGAGTCTCACAAATAATGTACAAAAAGAAGATAGAAACATGGAGTGAAGACACCCATGAAATAATTATACGATTAACTAACCCCCAAAATTGTTTCATGCTCTTCTTACTTAAATACTCATTTACTTTCTTCATCATTATTTCTTTCAAAACATAAATTGCACACGAATAAGACAATTTATAAGCTATTTTCGAAGTATCATGTAGGCGATATAACGTGATATTTTTATCAAAAGGAAAGTATTCGATACACACTAAGTAGTTATCATTGTCTTCTACTTTCGAAACAAATGTGGGTCAACATTATCTCATTCGAAGTATTTTTCGTTATATTCATGAGTAGAAACAACATAAAAGTAATATAACATGATATTTTGAGACTACCAAATAACTGTTCTATTAATAATCGTGCCAAATGTGCAAAAAAAGGCCATATTTCGATGTTGGTATATGAGATGAGATTGAACTACTACTACACTGCTTATATGTTTGTTCTAAAAGCCTAAAGACTTTTTTTTGTGCTTTTTTACCTGTTTTTTGTTTTTGGATTTTTTTATTTTTTGATTTAATTTTTTAATTTTTCAGGTTCTAGTAACAAGGAAAGTCTAAAAAGCATCCCTGTTCAGGCTAAAAGTTTAAAAGAAATCACCGAAGACAAAAAATAAAAAGCTACAGAAAGCTAAAAATTCCATTAAGATTTTTTTTTTGCTTATATGAAGTTATTTTAATTTTTTGGTCAATAATATTTTATTTTCTTGATTTCTAATAATGAGAATAATTTGAAAAACACATTCATCTAAGTTAATGTTTAAAAAAATTAATAAAAAAATTGTATAAAAAAAGCTAAATAAAACGCACGCTAAACAGTAACCATTTAAGATTGACAATCTTGTAAGGTACAATTTCATATATAATTTAGTTAATTGTTTGACCTTTAATGATTTTTTATTTTTTATTTGAAAACGACCTTTCATGATTTTGTGTAGTAAATGATGAATGTGACTTTTTGTGTTTTGATGTAACATTACGGGTGCATGAATCTAATCTATCTATCTACCCATGATGTAACGTTACCACGCTGCCCACACGAAATGTGAAAAGAGAGGTCAGCATGGACCACAACTTTTAAGATTTGTCAAAATATGTTATTTTCCCATCTATGTTTTGTCCGCTAATTATGCCACTTTACAAATAAGTGGTTCTATATAAAATTTCGTATCATTTTTTATTTAATTCACCGAATCTAATTCACTCAGTCACATAAATCACATGGGTTGGTGTGGGTTAATTAATTATTTGCACACTCTTACTTGCACGTGCAATAATAATTTACAAAAATCATATTAATTCAATAATTGTAACTTTATATTTATCATCAAAAAATTATTGACAAATATAATTTTGAATAAGTTCTACTAAACAATTGTGTTAAAAACATGTAAATATTGTTAGAAATTTTGTCCTCAGCAATATTTGTTTTATGATTGGCAATTCTATGACAAATATTTATTTATTTTATTTATCGATATTTTGACACTTGTCTTGTTCGAGTTTTGATTTAATATTGCATGGTCACGCAAAAAGGGAAGAAATCATCAAAATATAGCTCGCGGAGTCAGACCGCTCGAGCGGTCCAAGACACATCTCGGTATTTTATATTCTGTAACAAAATAACAACAGTGCAGGCTTCACCGATCGAGCGGTGAATAGACCGCTCGAGCGGTCTCGACGACAAGATTTTTTAAGCAGCAGCATGAGTTTTGGAAGGGTCATTATAAATAGGAAGCTATTATGGATTTAGTAGCTCTCCTATTATAGATTTAGAAGCCTTAATTTTGGAAGCCTCCTTATATATAAATAGGATGCTAGGGTTTTAGAAGTCTTGAGATATATAAATAGGAGCTAAAGGTTCTTGTAATGTGGCTCCTTAATTTTATTTCGTGAAAAAATCTAGCAGTCACAAGTTTTGAGGATTATACATACTTGCAAGATTTTCTACAACAACTTGATGATCATATAGCTTCCGTGCTTTTAAGACATCATCAAGTTAATCAAAGCTTCAACGATATGTTCGTGTTCGTGGAGTCGCTTGAGAGTAGTCTAAAGTGTTGAAGTCTGGTCGAGGAGTCCGTCAGTAAAGAAGTCTGGTGGTGGGTTCCAGCGGCGATCAAGCACAGGAGTTGGTGTACGTGGATTCGGCAGGAGTAGGCTTTCAAACATTTGATTGTAGGTACAACGCCGGTTTATAAGATTCTCTTGTAACCAACATTTATTAGTGTTTGATTTTTTAGACCCAGTGTGGTCTCGGAATTTTTACCCGATTTGAAATTTTTCACGTAAAAATCGTCGTCTCGTGTGTGATTGTGGTTTGTTTTATTCTATACCTGTATGATTGGTTGATTTAAGATTTTTGCAGTGGTTAGCTTTTTAAAAAAAATTAATTCGTGCAAATCAGTCTATAAATGGGTTTTTTCAAATACAATTACATAAGTAACAAGAATTTTTCATTAAAAACTTAATGTGCGGAATTAAGTAATTAAAATTATCAAAGATTCTAAGACAAAATAGTTGTTTACATGGAGGGATACATGATATTTTGTTAGGGTAAAATATTGTCTTGTTTTGAAAAAAAATATTATTTTTATTTATTATAGATATATACTTGAAAATTCTTAAGTTTATAACAACAGTCATAATTAAGCAAAATTTATGAGGGAGGGAAGAAAGCTAGATCACATGACGGAGAGAGGTTGTGGGGCTATACGAATCACAACCTTTTAAACATGTGAAATTATTCGTTTTAATGTAAAATATTTTAAAAAAAATATTTTTAAAATAATTTTTATGTAAAATATTTTTATAAAAAAGTATTTTTTTTATTTTTATTTTTAATTATTCGATTGACACATGAAAAATATTTTTAAAATAAATTTTTTTATTTTTGAATTGAAACAAGATATTTTTACAACAAAGTTATGAAAAACAGTTGGACCTAAACTAATGCCTCTTAAAACTTCGTTACAATTTGGGATAATTTTTCATATAATTTCTTTTGTGACTTTTTTTTGACTTTTTTGAAATTTTTGTTCTAGATTTTTTATATTTTCAATTCATTATTATAAAACAAATCTAAAAATATATACTGTTTTGTCTAGAATTAAAAAAATCACTAAAGATAAAAAAAAATCTTTAAAAAGCTTTCAATTTCGTCTTATATGAGTTTTTTAAAAAAATATTTGGTCATTTTTTTTATTTTTCTAATTTTTCATAACAAAAAAAATTTTAAAAATATTATTGTTTGAACTGTAGTAAAAAAATCTCACTAAATATGAACAAAAAAAAGCCTTAAAATGTTCTAAGTGGCCTTTTAGGACTTTTTTTGTCTTATATGAATTTTTTTTTAAATATTTTGGCTATTTCCATTTTTTTAGTTTCTCGTAAAGAAATAAATCTAAAATATATCATTATTTAAATTAGTGTAAACAAATATTAAAAACAAAAAAATTTCACATAAAAAAGCTTTTTAAAAAACTATTTCAAATAGTAGTCATGTGGTTGGTTTATATGTTTTTATTTTAGAAATCAACAATTTTTTTAAAAAAAATTGAGAAGGATTAAACTCAAGATATGTTTCTTAAAAAAACAAAACATAACTTATCAATTTACTTAAAGAAAAATAATTTTACCTTTTAGGCTCCGTTTGTTTCAAAGTAAAATATTTTTTAATGTAAAATATTTTTACAAAATTTATTTTTTTATTTTTATTTTTTTAGTGTTTGGTTAACATATGAAAAATATTTTCAAAAATTCTTTTTTCTATTGTTTAGTTCAATTTTTTCTCCTTTTCTTTTCTTTAATTTTTTCTGCGTCTTCAACAGCTTCTCGTAAGTTTCGTGCATTTCATCCAACGAGATCACCGCCTTGTACGGCAGCCTCTCCTTCTCAGTCGATTCTCGGCACTCCTCCTCCTTCCTGGCCAGGTGTGACTGCCACTCCATCGATGTAGGCATGGGGATTGATGACTTGAGTAGTCCTCTGGCCACAGACATTGCAACTGAAGGCAACGAGCATCCTCAAACGAGGTGATTTGGTGAGGGGGGACCAGGGAAAAGTAGAGACAGAGCCGTGTTCGGCTCCAGCGGGGATCGGAGGGCCTTTCATGCCGGAATCGGTTGTCCAACCTCTCACGGAGTAGGTAGAGGAGAGCGTTGATGAGATCTTACTCTTACAAGAGATGCAAAATCGAAGAAACCTTCTCGATTAGTCTTTAGTTTTTGGAGAGAAAATTGGAACCGACGAAGGCGAAGAAGAAGAGAAGATAGTTGCAGAGGAGGTCACTGTTTCCACGGCTGTAACGACTGAGATCGAGAAGGAGGCCAGCAGTGGCATGGCGTGAGGAGGTCGACGGTGGCTGACGGTTGCGTGGCCTGAGAAGAGAGAGAGAGAGAGAGAGAGAGATAAAAAATGGCATTCAAGGTGAAGAAGCTATTGCTAAGAGAGAGAGAGAGAGAGAGAAATAGCGTTCAAGGTGAAAAAATGGCCCAAAATGATTTACGAATTTTTAAAAAGGAAAATAATTTTTGCTTATGATGTAAAATATTTTACTTAAAAAAAATATTTTTTTTATATTTTGTTAACCAAATACTGAAAAATGGGTAAAATATTTTATCTAAAAATATTTTACGTTGAAACAAACGGAGCCTTAATGTAAAATATTTTAATTTTCAATTTGTCAAAGTTTACTATTTTCATTATATACGTTCATTTTTTTTTTCGGGGGATCATATTTAGTTATACACGTTAGGCCTGCTAATTATGTCAGTCTTTAGATAACCAGCATCAAGATTTTTATTACATGTCATTTAAGTATTTTATCTTTTGGTAGCTTAAACTCTATCGTTTTTTTCTTCTTTTTTTTCAAAACAATTCATCATCACACCCTTTCTATTTTCTTTAAGTTAATTTTCTTATAAAAAAAATCGGACAATTTTGTTTAAAAAAATATCTAATTTTAGTTTTTTTAATTTTGACAATCTCTGAGCCAAAATAAATGTGAGACCCATACATCTTTTGAGTTAGGTATGAGTTGCTACGTGTTTTTCTCCGTAATGAGATAAACAATGTATATTTATTTGCTAAAATTCGATAAGATGTGAATGAGAAATTGATATTCAAAGTTACTACTTCAACATGAGTTTAATGAGTTTAATGAAAGTGTAATTTTTTTATACCACGTTAAAAGTTCAAAAGAAACTTTGTGGATATATATAAGCGAGTCTTGGACTAAGGGAAGAGTTTTTTTGGGGTATCTAGTTTTGTGGACAATTTAAGACCTATCCAAGTGTGGGTCCAACTAGAATCACATGCGTGCGCTGTTAGAAAAAATTAACGACAGAAACAATCTGTTTTAATAAATTAATAGCAAGTACAGATAATTAATAAACATAAATTAAAAATAAGACAGTGACATGAAAACTGTTTTAGAACGAACAGAATGCAGGAAAACAAAAATCTGGAGAACCTGGTACAGTAATGGTGGATTGAGGCTCGTGTTTGACATGATTTTCTTAAGACAAAAATGCCATCGCTTCGGTGCTTCAAGTTGACAGCATATGTTTCTCAGGATACAACGATCAGCAGCCTTTGAAGCAGCACAGCAATCAAAAGGCTCGGCGAACTAAAAAGCTATGTCTAAGTCTCTCTCTCAAAAGAAAAACAGTATACAAGATTGTGAACGGTGCAGAAGCAACGAAGGAGGGGAGGTTGTATTGAATTTGGTGTATTAAAAATGGCAAAGTAGCAGTCTTTAAATAGGCATAGCTGGTGCCTGTTCGGATTGACCCAACAGTCACGAACCCGGTTCAGTCCGGCGGTTAGACCACCCAGCAGACACGACCCATCGCTCAACAGACGCAACCCAAAAATTGAATCCAACGGTCTCGAACCGAACCATCTAACGGTTCGGTAACGGTAACGAAATAACAGTAAGAAAATTTAAATAATTAATATTTAAATTCAAAATTTTAAATAAATAAATTTGTAACAAAAAGATAAGGGTTGACCCAACCCGCAACCCGCAACCCGCGACCGGTGACCCGCACGTGTGAAGTTTGGGTCGAACCCACCATTGGTTAGGTCCTCTCCCGTCCACAAAACTGGGTACCCTCAAAGAGCACACTTCTTAGGCCCAACCTGGCTTATATAAGTCACTCACCGATATTTCTCCCAACCAATGTGGAATAGAAAACATATTTATATCCACTTGGACACTCACCATTTTCTCTCCCAACAAATGTGGGATAAGACTTTATTACTTTTATTTTGCCAACTTCAATGGCACCTTTTTAGAGTCAATTTCTCATTCACCCGTTAACGGTTTTGAACGCCATAAAATTCATGATTAAACTATTCATGGAGATGACCATATTAAGACTTAAAATCATCAAAATAGATTAATCCAATCCAAAGTTATTTAGCTTCAAAGTTAGCTAATGCCATGTTCAACAAAGTATTCAAAACTCACTATTTTTCAACAATCTCCCACACGAATGGAATTTGAAGGAAAAAGAAATGAAACAAAATGCAGACACATAGAGAGTTCAATAAAAGAAAATTTCAGCATAGGATAAGTAGCTTTTGGCTTTGAACATTTCCTTGTGAGAAACTCTCAAACTTATTAGCTAATCAGTGAACATGATATCTTAAACTGTTTAGTCGTTTGTGTAAACCAAGACAATAGAATTCACACAGAATCTTTCAAACATAGCTTGGTTCTCACGGTTGTGCTCATTTCAGCCTTAAACATGCCTGGTCATTCATGAGTGCTCTAGAGAATTTAGCTTTAATAAGTTTCATAGAACTGACCCAATTCACACTCATATAGGTGATTCTTAATAAGAGGATAGCTTATCCTTAAACACGCTACACACATCACTATTTCATCATAGAAATGGGTAGGAGTTAATCTCCCTAGTGATTCCCCTAGAGTACACATAATTCGGTTGTGCCATTGAACTTAGATATTGGGATCTCCAGTTAATTAGGTTGGGTTTCCATTAAGTTGTCTCTTTAGTAATAGGCTTTAGTCCCATTCCCCTCGATGAGTAATTCATTTGCTCTCTGGTTAAACCTTTGGTTAACGGATCCGTGATATTATCTTTTGACCTTATGTATTCAACGGATATAATTCCACTTGAGAGCAGTTATTTAATGGTATTATGTCTACGACGTATATGTCGTGACTTACCATTGTATAAATTACTCTGTGCCCTTTCAATTGATGATTGACTATCACAATGAATGCAAATTGCTGGCATAGATTTAGGCCATACTAGAATATCTTCTAAGAAATAGCGTAGCCATTCTGCTTATTCCCCAGCGTTATCTAAAGCTATGAACTCAGCTTCCATTGTTGACCTAGCGATGCATGTCTGTTTGAAAGATTTTCAAGACATAGTTGCACCTCCGAGAGTGAAGATATATCTAGTTGTGAATTTTGAGTCTTTTGTATCAGATACCCAATTGGTATCACAGTAGCTTTCCAGAACATTTGGATATCTGGTATAACATAATTCGTAGTTACGGGTGTATCTTAGATATCTAAGAACCCGAACTATTGCCTTTCAGTGGTTTGCCCCTGGGTTATTTGTGTATTTACTTAATATACTCACTGCATACGCTATATCTGGTCGTGTGTAATTCATTAAGTACATTAGACTTTCAATAATCCCGAAATATTTCAATTGAGATATACTTTTGCCCATATTTTTGGATAGATGTAGATTTACATCTACCGGCGTCCTCGCAGGATGGTTATCATCCTTGGAGAATTTATCAAGTATTTTCTCAATGTAATGTGATTGAGATAAAGCATATCATTTAGATGTTTTAAAAATTGTCATTACTAAAATAACATCTTCCACTCTCAAATATTTCATGTCAAACTGTTTGTTCAGCACTTTCTTAGTAGATTTGATCATTTGATCATCATTACCTCTGATGAGCATGGTATCAACATACAGGCAGACGATGACATATTCTTTGTTTGTGCTTTTAACATAGACACACTTGTCACATTAGTTTGTTTTAAACCCATTTGACATCATAGTGTTGTCAAATTTCTCAAGCCATTGCTTTGGCGCTTATTTTAAACCATAAAGAGATTTGACGAGCGTACAAATTTTGTTTTTTTTGTCCAAGAACAACAAACTCTTCTGTTGTTCTATGTAAATCTCTTCATTCAATTCGCCATTCAAGAATGCCGTCTTCACATCCATTTAATGTATATCCAGATTAAATAACGTAGTTATGAAAATTAGCACGCGTATAGACGTTATTCTTGTAACTGGTGAATATGTGTCAAAGTAATCAAAACCTTCCTTCTGCCTGTATTCTTTAACCACAAGTCTTGCTTTGTATTGTTTAATTGATCCATCTGCCTTCATCTTTCGCTAGAATAGCCATTTATATCCAAGCGGTTTACAACCGGGTGAAAGATCCACCAGTTCCTATGTATGATTCTAAAGGATGGATTCAATCTCGTTGTTTACAGCCTCTTTCCATAAAGGGGCTTCAGCACTGGATAAAGCCTCGAACGGGCTAGCCGACTAGTCAGACGGGCAGGCGACAGCGACGGCAGCGCGCGTATGGGGTTTGGATCGAACCCACTGTTGGGTAGGTCCTTCCCCATCCACAAAACTGGGTACCCCCAAGAGGCACACCTCTTAGGCCCAACTTGGCTTATATAAGCCACTCTCACCCATGTTTCTCCCAACCAATTTGGGATAGAAAACATATTTATACCCACTTGGACACTCACCATTTTCTCTCCCAACCAATGTGGAATAGAACTTTATTACCATTTGTTAGCCCAATGATTTTTTAATTTGATTTTAATGATTTTTATAATTTATTTTCTAAGAATAAATAATTTTAAATAGATAATATTTTATACTTTTAAAATGAAAGTATTAACACATTTTGAACAATCAAAGTTGACACCTTAGCAAAAAAGGAATAACTTCTATCTCAAAAGATTCAAACACTTAAGTATTCTTTGAATATAATATTTTGTATTGATCTTAATTGAAAATTAAGTCAAACACTTTTAATATTTTGTATTTTATCAAGTATGTCAACACCAATTGATCAAAGCTTTGACACCCTAACTATTTTTCAAGTTGGTACACACAAACTAGTTTTGCGTCAATACAAAAGTGCCAAAATGCCCATGACTCATTTTGAGTCGACACAAACATATTTTTTGTTGACACAAAAGTGATCCTCACTTTTGGTTTTTGAAAAAATTTTGGTCGACACAAATGGAAATTATGTCGACACAAAACAACCAAGACCTCCTGCAGATTTTTGGTGTCGACCCCAAGACAAATCGTGTCGACTCAAAAGTCCCGAGCCTGCCTGTAGAATTTTGGTGTCGACCCCAAGAAGATTTGTGTCGACACAAAACTATCGAAACTGAATGTAGAATTTTGGTGTCAACCCCAAAGCACATTTGTGTCGACACAAAAGTACCGAGACTTCTTGCAAAGATTTAGTGCCGACACCATAGACAAGTTGAGTCGACACAAAATGGTTCCTTCGGATGCTGAAATTTCAAACGAGTCGACACCAGATTCATTTGTGTCGACCCCAGAACGTTGGAAGGTAAAGTGCAAAATTTATGTCGACCCATCAGAAGATTTGTGTCGACTCAACCACTTGAAAAATCCTGCCCTAAACACTTTGTGTCGACACTAAAGCTATTTGTGTCGACCTTAAAGACGGAAATTCAAAATACGACAGATTTCAACGGCTGATTTTTTTGCATTTATTGCTCCCACCTATCTCAAACGGTCAAAAACTCACAAAAACTTATATAATTAGTTACTTCTCAGCATTTAAGAAGGTAGAGGAGACTTGCATTTACTGTTCCATTGATCAAATCTATCTCAGAAATCATCAAGCTCACATTTATTGCTGCAATTCATGTTCTTGTTCATCATCTCTCTTTACCCTTTCATTTATTGTAAATCAATCTTGTAAAGAGAGTGAGTGTTCTTCATTTATTACCTCTCATTTATTGTAATCAATTGTGAGTCACCCTTTAACCTTTGAGTGAGTGAATTTCATCAAAGAAGAGTTTAAGAGAGATTAGAAGAAAACAGTGGCTTGTTTTTATAGGATCTTCTTGAAACTGTATAGGCTTGTGAATGTACCCGTAAATATTCAAATAGCTCAAGGAGAATCTTGAAACTTGTAAAGGCTTGGAATACGCTCAGAAATATTCTGAATAGTAGAAATACTCAAAGGAGATCTTGAGGAGTGGATGTAGGCTAGGATAAAACCGAACCAATATAAATTCCTGGTGTCTGGTTCTATTTTTCTATCCCTCATCTTTTAATATTTGTATTGGTTATATATTTGCATATCTTGCTTTATTACTATATTAAAAAAAATTTGAAAAAATTTTTAAATTGCTATTTATATTTTAAAGACTCAATTCACCCTCCGTATAGATCTAACACCATTATTTTGTCAACTTCAATGGCACATTTTTTGAGTCAATTTCTCATTCACTCGTTAACTGTTTTGAACGCTACAAAATGCATGATTAAACTACTCATGGAGATGAACATATTAGGACTTGAAATCATCAAAAAAAATTAATCCGATTCAAAATTATTTAGTTTCAAAGTTAGCTAAAACCATGTTCAACAAAGTTTTCAAAACTCATTATTTTCCAACACGCGCGCCACCACAAGCTGGGTCCAGGTTGCGTTGGGCTTAGGCTTGAGCTTGCGCTTAGGTAAGGGTGTGCAAACAAATTGCCAACCCGTTTTAACCCGCCAATCCTATCCCATCTAATCCAACCCAACTGAACTCAATCCATGCGGGTTATGTCAGTGCGTGGGTCG
>JAOTRH010149807.1:0-13349 GCA_034768845.1 Heliamphora exappendiculata | reverse complement strand
GAGTAGTGCTTCATACTCGGCTTCATTATTGGAGGCTGGGAATCCCAACCTTATTGAGTGCTCTATCACTGATCCATATGGGGAGATAAGGACCACTCCTGCTCCAGAGCCCTTCTGATTTGAAGCACCATCAATGAATAACCTCCACTCTTGCTGTGTTGGTGATCGGGACTTGGCGTTGGATGCCCCATTTTCGTCTCCATCCCTTTTCTCTATCTAGCATCCTTCCCCCCAGCTCGGGCTCAAGTGGGGTTGAGTTCGGGATGTGCTCTGTGACCGGCTTGGAGAATTCAGCAATAAAATTTGCGAGGACCTAACCTTTAATTGTTATTCTTAGTCGGAACTCGATATCGTACTCTCCGAGCTCCATTCCCCATTTGGCAATCCTTCCAGATAGATCAGCTCGGCGTAGCAAGGCTTAGAGAGGGTGTGCAGTTAGAACAATGATCTTGTGGGATTGAAAGTACTGTGCCAGCTTTCGAGATGCCATGACCAGGGCTAGTGCTAGCTTCTTCAAAGGCAAGTATCTGGTCTCGGCATCGAGAAAGGTGTGGCTAACATAGTAGATCGGGAGCTGTTCAGCAAAATCCATTCTGAGCAAGACGGCACTGGCCGCGTGATCGAAAACTGCAAGGTACATGTATAGCTCTTCCCCAAATAAGGGCTTGGAGAGGAGAGGAGCTGAGGTCAGGTACTCCTTCAAAATTTAGAGCGCCTGATCACACTCTTCCCCCCAGAAAAAATTCTTACCCTTTTTCAACAATTGAAAGAAATGGTGGCACTTATCTGATGATCGGCTGATGAATCTATTCAGTGCGGCTGCCATTCCAGTCAATCGCTGTATCTCCCGAACAGTCTTGGGGAGCCGTATGTTCTGAATTGCAATTATTTGGTCGGGATCTGCCTCGGTGCCCCTTCTACTGATTAGGTGCCCAAGGAACATTCCCGATTATACGCCAAATGCACATTTTGACGCATTGAGTCTTAACTTGTAGGATTTCAGCACCTCAAACACACTGCTCAGGTCGGCCAGATGGTCATGCTCTTGCTTAGTCTTCACCACCATATCGTCAATGTAGACCTCAATAATCCGACCTAGCATAGGTTGGAATATTTTGGTCACCAGCCTCTGATAGGTTGCCTCGGCGTTCTTCAGGCTAAAGGGTATGACTTTGTAGCAATAAAGTCCTCTAGAGGTGATGAAGCTTGTCTTCTCTTGATCACCCATGTTCAGAGCAATCTGGTGGTAGCCCCTGTATGCGTCCAAGAAACTCATGGTTCCGTGTCCGGCTGCCGAGTCCACCAGCTGATCAATTTTGGGAAGTGAGAAGGAATCTTTGGGGCAGGCTTTGTTCAGGTCAGTAAAATCAACACAGAGCCTCCACTTCCCATTTTTATTCTTCACAACGACTGTGTTGGATAGCCATTGCGGATACTACACCTCTCTTATCGCTCCCTCCTCGAGCAACTTCTCAACTTCCTTGACAATGGCCTCTGCATGCTGAGCTGAAGACCTCCTCCCGCGCTGGACAACGAGCTTGTGTGTAGAGTTGACATTCATCTTGTGCTCCGTTACCTCGGGATCAATGCCCGGCATCTCATAGGGAGTCCAAGCGAAGACCTCGACGTTTGATTTAAGAAAGGTCACAAGAGAGGACTCATCTTGCTCGGCCATATGGGCACCATTCAAGAAGAACCGATCAGGGTCTTCTTCTCTCAGGATGACTTTCTTCAGCGGCTCCACCACCTTCTCTGCTAGTGCCTTCCCGACGTCATCGAGAAGTGGCCTATCTTGTACTTCCATCACACATATTTGTTCGTCGCCAGAGGATCCTTCTTTACCTCGGACGGCAACAATAAAACATTGTCTGGCCGCTGCCTAATCTCCCCTGATGCACTCTACACCTCTGACGGTTGGGATCTTCAGGACTTGATGGTAAGGTGAAGGAATGGCTTTGAGCTGATGAAGCCAAGTCCTTCCCATTATAGCATTATGAGGCGACAGGACGTTCACAACCAAGAATTCAATATTTTTGAGCTCGGAGCCTGCCTTGACCGGGAGTGTGATCCTTCCCATTGGTAGGGTGGGCTAACCATTGAACACGACCAGTGGGGTATGGCATTTCTGCAAGTCTTCTTTTGTGAGTCCTAATTTGTAAAAGAGGTCGGCATACATGACCTCTGTCGAGCTCCCCTGGTCGACCAGGATATGCTTTACATCATACCTCCAAATCCGGAGAGTTATAACGAGCGCGTCGTTATAAGGGTGCTTAACCCCCTCTAGGCCGGCATTGGTGAAAGTTAGATCTCTGGCTAGGAATTCATTACTCGGATACTTCCTTTTACTCGGCTCGCTATGCTCGAGCAGGGCCTGTATAATCTCTCGATGTGCCCTTTTCCGGCCATGACCCCTTGCTTCATTCACTATCTCCAGACCAGGGGCTGCATGAATGACGTTAATAACTCCCACGGGCTCATCTGCCCCTCTATCTTGTTCGGCCTTTGCATACTGTTCAGCCCTGGTCTTCTCCTTGTCGATATACTGCCCGAGATTCCTTGCCTTGACTTGCTCCTCCAAGAACCTCTTAAACGTTCGGCAATGGTCGGTGTAGTGCCCGTGCTCCCTATGATATGCACATTGTTTCTTCTCATCTCGTTTACTCGGATCCATGAACATCTTGGGTGGCCAGACAAACCACGGCTTGTCCTTGATCTGGTTGAGGAGCTTATGGATGGGCTCCTTAAACACGATGTTTGCCACTTCGTACACCTCATTGGGCCTCTGGAGCTCTTTTTCCCGATCTGGCCTCTTCTTGGACTTCTTATTCTCCTTTTTCTCTGCTCGGTCACCCTTCGGCGTCTCCCAGGCTGGGATTTCACTGCTCACACCTCCGATGTCCTCCTCCACCTTGGCGTGCTGCTCAATCCTCAACATCAGCTCGACTATGTTCTGAGCAGGCCTTTTGGTCAACGAGTGCCTCAACTTGTGGGTTTTCTCCAACCCGAGCTTGAAGGAGGCCACGGCGAGCTGCTCATTGCAGTCATCTATATCATTGAAGATCTCTCAGTATCCCCGAGCATATGACCTTAGGCTTTTGTTCTCAGCCTTCCTTAATCTGAGAAAGGAATCAATTTCCTTGGGCTGACGACTGTTTGTAATGAACCTCGCTGCGAACAGCTCGGCGAGTTATCTCTAGCTTCCTACTGACCCAGCTGGAAGCTTATCGAACCAACGCAAGGCCACCTCGCCCAAGTTGGATGGAAACATTCTGCACATTATAGCATTATTTTCGCCCCAAAGTGCCATCATCTGTATGTAATGTCGGATATGACCCATAGGGTTAGCTTTTCCATCATAAAGATTGTATTTGGGGGTTTGGAATTTCCTGGGGGGGTCTGCCCCGTCCACCTCCCTTGTGAAATGGGAGGCAGATATCTTCTCCAGGGCCCTCCGAGCTACATCTTGAGCCGACCTCCCCGTGGCCGACTGTACTCTCCCCTTGAGCTAGATGTTCTACCATTGCTCGAGTTCTTCTTTCTCCTCCGCACGCCCGAGGCCCTGGCCAGCTTGTCGTTTCTGCTCACTGCGGTGCTCGGCTGGCTCATTAGTGTTGCTGAAGGTATGGGTTTGCCCCTGTCTATTTCTTTTGGAGCCTGAGACACGGCTCCTCTGAGGATCCTCATCCCGCTGAGGATTCCTCGCTGGGCTACGACTCGCCCGAGGCCGAATTATGCCCCTTCTTTGATCCTGGTTGGACTTTTCATGCCGGTTGGATCTCTCGTGAGATCGCCCATGCTCGGGACTAATTGCTGGTGAACGTTGTTGATTTATTTGAGCCCTCGTCTCGTGGAGCTCTTGTTGGAGCTTGTCCAGCTGCTCGTCCCTCTTGTTCAGCTCGTCCCGATACCCCTCCAAGACTTGCTGCAGGTTGAAACGTGGGGGGTAGACCCCTACAGAAGGTGTTGTGTCATTGGAGCCCCCAACCTGGGTCCGTTCCCTCCTTCGGTTGAGCCTAGCTCCACCAACGTGAACTTCAGAGGCCACTGGGTGTCCCCTCCTTCGATGTGTTGCGTGCGATGGTTCTGCGCGTGTTGCACGTGGATCTCTCGGTTCTTCAAGGTCATGGTTCCCCCGACTAGCCAGGGAAGTGTTCTAGGAAGTTCCCACAGACGGCGCCAAATTGTAGAGGATTAGGATAGGGATCTACTGGTCCCGTCCAAGATGACTATGACGTCAAGGGTGGATGCCACGTACGTGCCTGTACAAGAAATGGGTGAGATACCTGCCAGCGGCTTTATACCGGTGGACCCTCCGACGATTGAGTCAGGAAAGTGGTTTAAGAGAGAAGGGAGAGCTTGAGAGTAAATTTCAGCAGAGTTTTTGCTCAGTAGAAGAGAGCGTACCTTTCATCTTCAACTTGTTGGCTATTTATAGGTAGAAAATTACTTGACCCGTTTATGGAGTCCGACCCGACCCGACCCAAGCAGGTCGGGTTGTACGTCTTCGAAAAATTAAGTTTTGAAAATTTATTAAAAATGGAAAAGCTCTAGTACGTCTTCGAGCTCTTCATGACGCGTAATTATTCGGTAATTCCAAAAGGCCGACAAAATGTGTTATGTTTACGTAGTGTTTTTATTTAATTGTGTAACAAAAAATATTTTACATAAAATAATATTAGTTTTTTATTGTTAGGTAGATAGGAGACAAAAAATAGCCCACTTAATATGAATTGTACATTCTCATTCATCAAAAATATTATGTAAATAATGTCCATAGTACTCTAAAAGTACCTAATAATTTTTCCTTCATGACAGCCTTCATGCCAATTTAAATGCCTTTTTAAAAAAGTAATTCAATTTTCTAAGATTTTCAATTCTCTAATCAAATGGAACTTAAATGTAAAATTATTTATGTAAAAGCTGAAAAAATGCCTAAAAACCAAAAAAATCGTAAGAAAAAAAAAACGATAGCTACACCAAAAAAAACAAACAAAGGTTATCTCGGCTTCAATCAAATAGATTCAGAATAATAAAGCATCCATTAACTTTATACAAAACCAAACAAAGCTTATCTCGGCTTCAATCCATTCAAGAGACTGAAAAAATCTATCCCGTACAAGATTCAGAATAGTAAAAGTCATCCATTTACTTTCTACGGATGATTGGTGGTTGTAGGTGAGTCATCGCCTATTAACATATAACAAGTAATTGAACGGCTCGAATACATCCGAGCTACTCGGATACAATCGATTTATTCGAGTGCACCCTATACCCGAGCTACTCGGGTATACCTGACCCACTCATGTACAGTGGGCCTAATTGGCAGTCGAGCCACTTGGCTCCCCTTCTCGGGCGAGTAATTCAACATACACGATTTATACAAATACATTCAGTCGAGCTACTCAGACCCGAGTTACACAACCCTCAACTAGCACGGGTGCAATACTTTTATTCATGATTCTATTCGCTCATGACTCGAGCTACTCACCCCTCTAATAACTCGGGTGCGATACTTTTGCTCAGAACTCGAGTCACTCATGACCCGAGCTACTCGCCCCTCTAGTAGCTCGGATGCAATACTCATACTCGAGTCACTCATGTCCCCAGCTGCTCGGGTATTCTTCCACTTAACTAGTGTCAACTACTCTAACCCAGGTACTCAAGTGATGAGATAAACTACTTATTCCACTGGTGACTCGAATGATTGGGGATCCGAGCTGCTATGACCTCTATAACTCGGCCAACTAATATCACTGTTCATCATGCAGAGGCAGAAGACATTTCATAGCACAGACTATGAAGCGTAGCTCTGACTACGAATGAAGACCTTCCATAGCACAGACTATGAAGCGTAGTCAGGGCACAGACCATGAAGCGTAGCCCTGACTACGATAGTAGCCCTGACTACTTGCCATGGCACAGACCGTGAAGGTAGCACAGACTGTATTATTGCCATGGCACAGACCATGAAGACAGCACAGACTGTATTATTACCACGACACGGGTCGTGAAGACAGCACAGACTGTATTATTACCACAACACGAGTCGTGAAGACAGCACAGACTGTAATATAGCTTTGACTACCTAATTATGATGACATAGCACCAACTATGTAGCTCAGCACAAGCTGAACAGCCAATATATATATAGCACAGACTATATCAACATAGATTCCTCTGAGAATCGAAAGACTGTCCCAGAGACAATGAAGACGACATCAGTACAATCCTGCACGGGACATTGGGAGACATGTGGCTTGGTGGATAGGGAAAGGATTTGTTGAGTCATACGGACCCTCCCACTCTAGTCACTCGAGTGACCCCTGAGTCACTCGACCCGAGTGGGTCGGGAACTTAACCTGAGCGGGTCGGGTGCCCGTAGGGCATCTGTTGGCCGATCTAGTTGAGTTGGAGTAGAACACTACTTGGCTGTTTATCGGATAGAATCTCTTGATTCTCCGTTATCGCCTCTCACGATCCGATTCGATCTCTTGAAATAGTCCTACCCGAACTCCAACATGGCTCCTCTGAGTGTTATAAATAGGAGGGACAACCAGAATTTCGAAAAAAGAATGAGATTATGATGATCAGATACATTGTTCATACTGCCAGTACTCCATACTCAATTAGCATTCTCCTTCACCCAACCTTATCTCTCTATGTTCTGTGTTTCTAACTATTTTTCATACTTCACATTTCTATTTATTATTTATTATTTGTCTATTCCAAAAGAACTCCTACATTATTTGGCGACTCCACTGGGGAAGGTGAATTTGTGAATGGTCAGTACTCGGAGTGAACTACTCACGACGCTAAAAGCATCCATGTCAGACGGGTAATCTCACAGTGATGAGCAGAACGTTGCGCCCATAGCGGGATAACAGGATCGGACCAGTAATTGCGGCGATCTGTTCTTAGATGCGTTGCAAACCATCCAGGATAGCCAAACCAATATTCTCAAAGCAATAGCCGACCTGCCCGATTACCTCTTAGTCGCGATTACTAACGCCAATCGAGCAGACGGCCTAGTCAAGAAGATACCAGCGAATGCACCTGCAGATCCGCAGATGACTCTGGTGGGTCAACATCTGCCCACAAAGCAAATCAAGGCCCAAGCCCGAGCGATTCTAGATAAGAATGGCACCAAGCAATGCAGAAAAATCAGACAAGGATGACACCAGGCAATGCAAAAAAAGGGGGGGGGGCGTTCCGCGCGCCAATAGAGCTTCTCAAAGGAAACATAAAGTTCGGATGGATAGAAGATCACCAGCGGGCTTTTGACAGAATTAAAAAGCTCTAACATTGGTATTCACTGTTTAGCATTGATATTCACTGCGCAAAAGTTAAGGCACTATTTCCTGACTCATCGAATCGAGGTGGTTACCAAGTGCGACCCGATCAGATTTCTGCTTTGTAAATCGACGCTAACTGGACAGGCAGCCAGAGCAATCATGGGAATTTAACATCGTGTGCACGGTACCCAAGGCAATCAAGTGCCCGATTTTGGCCGAGCTGCTCGCACAATTCTCAAATCAGATCATCGAACCAGTCAATGAGGAATTACTAGGGAAAGTATGCACCACCGTGTTCATGGAGAGGCCGAACGAATGGTGGATCCTACAGTTCATCATGGGACTACTGGTTGCGGAGCAAATGGGAGTCAGACGACTGAAGATCTTGGGGGATTTGAGCCTAGTGGTGAAGCAGTCGATAGGAGAGTTCGATTTGAAAGAGACCGCTCTAGCAACATATAAAACAATGGCACAGAAACAACTCGAGATATTCAAAGAGGTAAGATTTGACCATGTACCTAGGTCGGCCAATAGGCTGCCCAACGAATTGGCTACCATGGGGGCAAAGCTACCACCATCATACAACGCGACGATCATCACAGTGAGGATAAAGTATTCTGAAGAACTATTTATCGCAGCCCGAATAGCATTGCGGGCATATCGAGTGGCCCAAAGGCCCTCTACCTCGGCCTCACCTTACTCCTTGGTATATGGGTCAGAAGCAGTACTGCATGTCGAGTTGGCAGTACCTCCAATTCCTGCTGGGCATGGTCAAGTTTAGACTCGGTGATTACCAAGCCGAGTTTGGGGTCAAATACCCGTTGGGTCCCTAAGCTCACTGAGTACTCCCTTTCATGAACTCGACCCAAAGCCTTAGAACGGTGAAGTGAGGAACGGGCTGAGTCAAGTTTGGCACGCAACCAGGAAAGGTTCAATTTCACGAGCTCCAGATCGTCAAGCGTGTTGAAAGTGCACGCGCGTGATATTATATATATCACACCCGTGCAGGGGGAAAAATATAGGTGGGTCGTCGCCTATTAACATATAACAAGTAATTAAACCGCTCGGATACACCCGAGCTACTCGGATACAGTTGATTTACTCGAGTGCACCCTATACCCGAGCTACTAGGGTACACCTGACCCACTCGTGTACAGTGGGCCTAATTGGCAGTCGAGCCACTTAGCTCCCCTTCTCGGGCGAGTGATTCAACCTACGTGATTTACACAAATACATCCACGCGAGCCACTCAAGACCCGAGCTACACAACCCTCAACTAGCTCGGGTGCAATGCTTCTATTCATGATTCTAGTTGCTCATGACCTGAGCTACTCGGCTCTCCAGCAGCTCGGGTATTTTTCCACTTAACTGGTGTCAACTATTCTAGCCCAGATACTCAGGTGATGACACAAACCACTTATTCCACTGGTGACTCGAATTATTGGGGATTCGGGCTACTGGGACCCCCTATAACTCGGCCAACTAATATCCCTGTTACTCATGCAGAGACAGAAGACATTCCATAGCACAGACTATGAAGCGTAGCCCTGACTACGAATAAAGACCTTCTATAGCACAGACTATGAAGCGTAGTCCTAACTACGATGAAGACTTTTCATAGCACAGATTATGAAGCGTAGCCATGACTACGACAGTAGCCCTAACTACTTTCCATGAAACAGACAATGAAAACAGCACAGACTGTATTATTGCCATGGCACAGATCATGAAGACAGCACATACTATATTATTACCACGACATGGGCCGTGAAGACAGCAGAGACTGTAATGTAGCTCTAACTACCTAATCATGATGACATAACACCAACTATGTGGCTCAGTACAGCCTGAGCAGCCAATATATATAGCACAGACTATATCAACATAGATTTATCTGAGTATCGAAAGATTATCCCAGAGACAATAAAGACAATGGCAGTACAAATTCGTCATGGAACGTTGGGAGACATGTGGCTTGGTGGCAAAGGAAAGGATTTGTCGAGTCATACGGACCCTCCCACTCAAGTCACTTGAGTGACCCCCCGAGTCACTCGACCTGAGTGGGTCGGGTACTTAATCGGAGCTGGTTAGGTGCCCGTGGAACTTCTGTTGGCCGACCTAGTTGAGTTGGAGTAGAACACTACTTGGATGATTACCGGATAAAAATTTTTGATTCTCCGTTATCGCCTCTCACGATCCGATTTGATCTCTTGAAAGAGTTCTATCTGAACTCCAACATGGCTCCTCTGAGTACTATAAATAGAAGGGATAACTAGACTTTCGGATCAATCAGATTTTGATAATCAGATACATTGTTCATACTGCCAGTACTACATACTCAATTAGTCTTCTGCTTCACCAAACCTTATCTCTATCCGTTCTGTGTTTCTGACTACTTTGTATATTTCACTTCTCCATTATTAAATCTTATTTGTCTATTCCAAAAAGAACCCTACAAAATTTTAGTAATATTCTATTTTTATTGATTAAAAAAATTAAGATTTTAAATTAATTAGTGCAAAATCATCAATAACTAATAGAAAAAATTTAAGACAATATTCATACACATAGCTTGCACAAAATCTATTATAATGTAATATAAAAAAAATAAAATATGTTATGCTTCTCATTAATAATAATAAATATAAAATTAAATAATAGGCATGAGATATAGTACAAAGAACTTGTAATGACACTAGCCTTATTAAATACGGTTGGCATTTTCATTATTCATGAGAGGTTCATTTTTAGTATATACTATTTTTGCCATTTATAATTTTTTTGTTCTTTGTGTATATTTTTTTTAGTCTTTAACTTTTAAATTGGGGTATTTTAGACTACTAACCAATGCCTTGCTTGCTCTAATTTATTTTTTCTGTTCATGAAGTGGATTTTTTTAGTATGTTCTACTATTTTTGTCATTTGTATATTTTTTTTTCTAATTTTTTAATTTATATATTTTACTGTTCTAACCATACTTTATTTGTTTGTTTTAGTTTGTTTTGTTACACTTCATGGAATAGGCTTTTTTTCTGTTTAAATTTTTTATTTTAATTTCATAATTAGAGTTTTTTAGATTTCTATCCGATGCCTTAGTTGCTTTATAACAAACGGGAACTTCTAAAATGCACACACAATTTTGTTAAAGATATTTATCAAAATAATTAAAATACTTATACATAATGCGTAATTATAATCATATTTAAAAATTAAAAAGTTAGCAAAACTGGTGTGTATTTAGAAATTCACAAAAAATATACTTAGCTCCTATTTGGGGAGTCTAAAAATATAATTTTTTTCATAATTACATGTTATTCATCAAAAAAGAAATTATATTTTATTAAAATTTTTATGTCGTCAGTTGATGTCAAATACACTAGAAAAAAAAAATTTCAAGTAAATAACTTTCAACTACAGTATAAGACAATTTTTTTTTATAATTTTGTTCATATCTAATGAAATAAGTTTAAGACAATTTTCATCTATAATCGTATAAATAACTAATTTCAGTAATATAATTGTATAAATAACTAATTTCAGTAATACTAAATTGCACCCATTATAGTAGAAAAAGTTGGAATTAGTTTTTGTAGTTGATCTTAGTTGCTGTTTAAGATGTCTAAAAAATTTAAATTTTAAGATGTTTGGTAATATTTATATTTTTTATTTTCTATTTAAATTTTTAAATTTTTTGTAAACTGTAAACGAAAACATGTTTTGTAATTATTTTTGTTTTTTAAAAAATTGTAAACAATTTTCAAAATTTATAAAATTTTAAGAAACAGAAAAAATGTGTTTTTATTTGTTTTGTAAAAAAAATTTAATTGAATTCATCCGTAACCTTCAACTAACACTTTTCAAATATTTATGTTACCAAACATGTTTTTATTTTTATTTTTTTATAAACTTAAATAAAAACATATTTTTTATTTTTTGTAAATAAAAAATAAAAAACTGTAAACATTACTAAACGAGCCCTAAGAAATTTAATTTACTATGAAGATTCAAATTAGAAAATACATAAGCTATTAAACCACCAAATAAAACTGCAATAGTACTTCCCAACTTGTCAACTTGTTAAGATGTCACCACCCATTTTTGACCAATGACATTTGTGACCGGCCAGTGAGCCTCTAATTCTTCTGTATCACCTCATAGTATTTTTATTTTTTTATTTTTTTTAGACCAAAAAATACCGTTCGATCTGTATTTCATCAATAACATTAGTTCAATAAATAATACAACTATAATAATACTCATTGTGTAGTATATAATTAATAACTAGAATCATATTTTTGAAAAAAATTAATTATTGTTAGACAAAATAATTTATAAAAATAAGTAACCTAAATATATATGTCTTACCTATCATTTGAATATCTCTTATAATAAGAGAGGTATGGTCATTCCGCAATATTCCACAATTCACTGTTCTTGATTTTTCTTACTCTTTTTTTGTACTTGTATGTTGTCACCAGGTGCCTTTTAAAGGCTATTCGAATACTTGAGTAATGATGAGAATTATAACCCAAATATTTTTTAATCATTAATTTTAATTTAATCTTATTCAAATATTTTAAAATTATTAACTTTGATTAGATTTTATCTAAAAATTTTGCAATCTAAATTTTTTGTAATTATTAACTTTGATTTAATTTTATCCAAATTTCATTTAGAATTCTATCAAAATATATTTAAATAAATTTAGAAATATTTAAAATTTCTATCGCTATATTTAACCATTATAATAACAAAATTCTGTTACATTTTTAGAATAAAGAGAAAGATAAAAAGTTAGATTATCTGTGTTTATTTTTGTAGGATAGTTTTTTTCAGCTTTTTGTAAAAATATCTAATATATTTTTACATTTTTATTTTTATTTTTTTAGTTATTGTATTTGGGATAGCTGCACGGTATTTTTTATTTTCATCAAAGTAGATTTGATTTTTTAATTAAAAATATTATAATTATTATTTTTTAAAATAAAATATTTTAGATATGTATAGTTTTTTTAGGAAAAATAGTAGCTATTTTAAATAGATATTACACAGATTAGTTTAAAAATAAACTGACCTTTTAGTTTTAAGCAAAATGCAAAAAGTAAAAAGACAAAATAAACAAAAGAGCAAAAAGATAAAAAGGCAAAATAAGTTTAAATGACTTTTTGACTTTAGGCCAAAAAAAAAAAACTTATTTAAAGCTTAGTTGTCAATAGTTGAATTAAAGCTCTCGTTGGCAATTTAGCTTATTTTATTTTATGGCTAAAAATACAGAAAAAAAAGTCAATTTTGTTCGTTTGAAAATAAAAATAAAAATTTAAAAGTCAAAAAATAAAATTAAAATACAAACTTTCATAATATTCAAAATTAAACTCCCTCCACTTTTAAAATACAATAATACTCCTTATTCATAATTTATTGGGTGATTTAACCCCATGTCCCTTTTTTGTGAGTTATCTATTTTTTATTACCACTATTAACTACATATAATTGTTAATATTAAATATATAAAAAGATAAAATTATCAATTTTGAACAAAAAAATATAAAATTAGCTTTTTACCCAAATAATAAACTTAAAAAAAACTAACTTAAAAGTTAAGTTATCAAATAATCTACTTTAAACTTAATTTAATTTTTTAGTTAAAAATATAAAAAAATTAAAAACTAATTTTTAAGCTAATTAGCAATGAGCGCCTATTTATTTTTTTGGGTAATTAGGGATAGCTTTTATGTTGTGTTTTTTTTTTTGGCAAAAAAATTGACTTTTAAAGTTACACTGTTTTGTTTTAAAAAAAGTTAACTAATTTTTTTTAATCTCTTAATAAAAAAATAAAGATAATATATATCTCAAGCACTCTAATTTTTTTCAGACAAAACTATTAAAATACATTTACATAAAAAAATCAATTATACTTACAAAAATAAAAAAATCGTGCCAATATTTTAAATATTACAATTTAAAAATTAAAAATAAAGATATTTTAGAAATTTTAATAAAAACAAAAAAGTAAAAAAATTACTACAAAAAATAATCCCAAGTAATTTTATTTTTGTA
>JAOTRH010149796.1:0-13349 GCA_034768845.1 Heliamphora exappendiculata | reverse complement strand
ATCCAGATTCTAAAAATAAAAAAAAATCGCCACAAATAGAGATGTAGATCTGAGTAAAACTAAAAATTGACTAGATCAGTGTTTCTAAGATGTATAGACATAATAATGGAGAAAGAATGGATAAAAATTGAAAACCGAGACCCATTTCAGAGCGCACAGTCGCGAGCTCTGCTTTCTTACAGCGTAACCGCCGTAACGGCCCGTTACGGGCCGAAACCACCGTTACACTACCGAAACCACCATTACGGTAACCGTCACGGCCGTTACGGCTGTGAAATCCGGTAGCACCGCTATAGCGGCCATATTGCGACTCGGTCTCTGCCGCAACCGTTACGTAACGGCATTACGTAATGGTAACGATCAATTTTTGAAACCATGGTTTATATTGTCAATCTTTGTAACTTGCTTATCAATATATTCACATACTTGTACATTTTGTATAAGTCTACATTCCTAGGAATGACAATGGACAGCATTGGTACATTGGCAGTCTTTTGTTTAAGCTAGCATGTTGTCTAAATTTTAAATCCATGCTCTTCCCCCATGCAAAATAAGAGTTGAGAGAGTTAATGAAGACATTGGTTCGTGCATTCCGATATTCTAAGCACACTTGTTGACATATACATTTGCAATGACGTTGGTCTATTTTTGTCTAATCACAGGTGCACTTCTTCCACAACGTTTCAAGTTAATATATCTACATTGACGGTGTTGACGTGACGAGATTAAATGAGTTACCTATTCGTCGACCTGACTTGCTTATCAATACATTCACATACTTGTACATTTTGTATAGGTCTACATTCCTATGAATGACAATGGACAACATTGGTAAATGGCAGTCTTCTATTTAAGCTAGCATGTTGTCTAAATTTTAAATCCATTTTCTTCCCCCATGCGAAATAAGAGCCGGGAGAGTCAATGAAGACATTGGTTCGTGCATTTCGATATTCTAAGCACACTTGTTGACATATACATTTGCAATGACGTTGGTCTGTTTTTGTCCAATCACATGTGCACTTCTTCCACGACCTTTCAAGGCAATATATCTACATTGACTGTGTTGACGTGACGAGATTAAACGAGTTACCTATTCGTCGACCCGAATGGGTTCCACAGTAAGCGAATGAGTTAGTTAAGATCCAAATTCTATATTTCATAATTTTGTGTTCTCTTATTATGCCTTCTCAAACGTGATTACGCTAAAATTATAGGTCTAATTGTGGCATGCATGTTGTCAAGTACCACGAATGTCAATAATTGAATGATTCGGACATTCCAAAGGTATCCAAACAGTGCCGAAGTATTCAATTTATTAACTCATTGGTAGTTTGATCTCTAACTTGTTTTTCCAATTTTTTCTTCATATGCAGTTGAGGTTTGATTCAGACACTACAAGAATTCGGCTTGCTTTGGACCTTGTGCTTGACAGGCATAACAAGTATTAGTCAAACGTCGTTGACAAAGTATATAGGAAGTTTTCCTATCTTGCCAAGAGACTTTAATGATCGTAACGTGGTTATGAATTCCCTTGTACTTGGATGTAACTATTGATTCTCTTTAGGGTTTGATGTTTGGTAGTTTGGTTTTAATTTACTTTTATTGACTTCCATTGATTTAGTTGGGATTTTGTATTTGTGGGGGTGGACTCTTGTAGTTTTTTAAGAACATAAATGCAGTAAACTTACACTTACATATACGTGAAAATTGAATAATGAGGATCAATTTTCGGCATCACTAGCATATGAAAATGCTTCAATATCTGTTATTTGTGTTCACTTTTTTGAGTGATTTATCTTCTGTTTTCGAAAATACTTCTAGGTTTGCCCATGTAAATCTTTTAGAACTCCCAAATATACCATAAATTCTGTATTTGTATATTTAAAAACAAGATCTATAATTTCAAGTTAGAGATTCGTTTTTAAAATTGGAATTGATTTAACTCTACTATCATATATATATGTACGGGCATAAGATGTTTCATTTTAGGTTAAGCTTCGTAGTTTGTAGTTTGCTACAAATAGCCAACCAGTCGGATTTATTATAGGACATGTGGTTTTGGTTCATTATAACCCCACTTTGCACCACAAATTTTAAAGCCATGAGGTCTTTCGGGGATGCGCATTGCTTCACATTCTAGTTATTAGAGAGTGTTCACTTGCAAAAAACTTATAATACAAAAAATTTACCACAATCTGGATATTTTTACTATTAAAATGTTGTACACTTATTACTAATTGTACGTCGATTGATTGAAAACTTACCATAACTTAAATATTTTTATCACTAAATTGTTAGGTACTTATCACTTCATTAACATTCTTAGCGTTGATTGCACGAAAACATATCAAAATTTATGGACTTATGCATTCGAATTATTGAATTCTTACCCATTCTCTTTCGAATTAAATACTCAACATTATCACAAAACGATCGTAACAGTCATAACCTATATTACTGCATTTTTATACCATTTGCGGTAAATTCATATTAGCACTTTAACCTGTGCTATGCACAGAATAAATTAAATATAATTTAATAATATATTAAATATCTAAATTTTAATTGAGTTATTAAAATAAGAAAGATACGTAAATTATATATATTGATAGATAAATTATTAAGTTAAAGTTATTTTCATGTTTATTTGAATAAAAAACTCAATAAATTATTTATTTTGTATGTAAAAATATTGATTAAAAAATCTTAAAAATTATTTTAAGTTTACGTTAACTTCACATTTTTTTCTTTTAGATGAAGATAATATAATACTCTATCTTCTTTTAAGTTGTTATTATAAATCTATTTATACTTTTTAGTGAATATAAACTAATAATATGATTATTGTATTAGAAAATTCATAGAAAGTAAGTTTGAATTACCTACTTAATAATTATTTTTTATAATTAATATTTAATAAAATTTTAAAAATAAAATATATATTAGAATTAGTGTAGTTTGCATTTCATTTAGTTTTAGTAGTATCTAAAATTATTTATGGTAGTTAATCCACCAAAAAACAATCACTTTATTTTATTTTTTTTACTATTTTCTATGGTTATCCAAATTAGAATATACTTTGCTTGGTTTTATTTTTAGTTTTTTATATCAATAAATTAGTTCATATGATGATTAGTACATATAAAAAAATACATAATATAATCTTAAATCCTTTGTTCTCACTAACTAATTATAATAATACATAAAAATTCACATAAATTTGAATTTAGACCAGTTAAATGTTACTAACAAATTTTAATGTTATGTATTACACATTGCAAATCTCAACAATGCATATTATGATTAAAAAATAAAAAATTTAAGAAAACAAAGTTAAAAATTTTAAAAATTCTCATTAATCTCTTAAAGTCTATGATATATAGTTTAAAAAATTAAAAATTGACAATTAAATATATTATTTTATCTAAATAGAGATTAAATAGTAGAATGAATTCGCAAAAGAAAGAAATAAAAATATAAGAACATCCACAAATTTTATTACAAATATATTTAATCTTTTTATAATTTAGTAGTCTTTGACAATTAATATTTATATTTGACTTTACAAAAATAGCAAAAATAGATGTGCTTTGAGCCTTTGACTTTTTATGTTATTTTTATTTAATTTTTTCTATATATAATACTAATTATAGACATAAAAAAAAATTTGAATGACATTACCATAATGGTTAGATATTCAATAATTAATGCAAGAACCAACGATTGGTTGATATGTATATTTTTATATTTTATAAATTCAAAATTTTATAAAATTTAGGCTAGGAGTTTAAGCACTAAAGAGCTAACAACGTTTTGCTATAATATATAGTATATGAGTATAAATTATGAGATTCAAATAATCCTATCACTGAAAGTGATTACAGTTACCACACGCTGGGCTATTTTACCATTAAATGTGATTATAGTTACCATACACTAAGTGTTTTTACCACGAAATGTAATTACATTTACCACATGCAAGGCGTTCTTATAGGTAAGAGTAATTCTTTTTAGATATTTTAATGGTAGGTATTATGGTAGGTAGTTAACAAATGGTTTTTTTTAAGAAAAATAAATTAATAAAAACATAATAGTATAATTAACTTATTTACTGTAGTCACTATATAATGAGATAAGTTAAAACATCTACGTCTGTTTTAATAGTCAAAAAATAATAATAAGTAATAAAATTTGTCAAAGAGAGTGATAATTTTTATCACTTCTATGGGTAAAAGTAATTTTTTTCATAAATTTTAATGGGAGATATTATCATATGTAATTGTAAAAATAATCATATAAAGTGGCAACTTTTACTACTCTCACTAGTAAGCATAGTTACCTCAGAAAATTTAGGAGTGGTAGTAAAATTGACCATAGAGAGTGGTAAGTTTAATCTATTGTATAGGTAAGAAGTATCATGCATTTTTTCTGGCACGAAAAATTTACAAAAAATAGGGAATAATCCAAGACAATGATCTATGTATTTTGAAAAAAGTTAGGGATATAATTTCTTACTTGAAAAAATCTTTAACTTGTGAATAATAGACATTAATGAGTTTTTCTTTTAACTTCTTTGCATAAAAAGTATGTTAATAAAGAATAATAGGAATATATTTACAAATTTTGTAGAAATTATAATAATGGTAGTTGTGTGTATTAAAGTATGATTTAATATAAATTAATGAGGTAGTTGTCTTTATCAATTTTTATGTAATGTAACTTCAATTTGACCTTTAATATCATCTATATTACAAGAGAGGAAGTTTTGATGTGACATTTGTTCTATGTCACAATTTTAATAGTTGAAATTTTTTTAAAAAGAGTGAAAAAAATGAGAGGAGAGAGAAAAATAAGTAGACCTCACATTTAATTAAAGTTTCATAAAGAAATTTTAAGTTTCTTTCTTTTTCTCTTAATATTTTAAAACTAATTATTAGTGTACTATTTTACACAAATAAAAATTATAAAAGTATTATCACATGAACAATAATTTAAGTTTATTTATTTTTATAATTATCCAATCTTATGTGCGGATCATGTCAAATAGAGTATGAAAGTAATTTTAAGCCCCACACACATTACAATAACAATAAAGTAATTAAAATAGTTCTAAGTTTTTACATGAGAGACTACAAGCTATTTTTACTTAATTTTAGTTAATTTACAATTTAAAAATTAAACTAACTTAAAATTAAATAAATTTATTTTATTTTATTTTAAAAAGTGCCTTTAGGTACGGATAATTTACTAGTAGATATACAATGTATCTAAATTTGAGTTTCTTTTTTTCTTAAAGTGACTTGCTGACGATATTAAAGAAAATGCCAATCCCGTGTAATTAGTCTTCGTTTGACTATTAGTTTTAAGTCGATTTAAAATTATTTTTTTAATTTTTTATTTAAAGTTTAAAAAGTTAAAAAGTTTTGTTTTTTTAATTACAAGTTTTTAGCCTATTTGTTTTTTGGCCTTTTGACTTTTTTCATAATAATTTTTAATTTTTTTTATATATAAAATAATATAAATTCAAACCAAACAATTATACCTTTGTTAATTAACTTGAAGGGCAACTATAAAATTTTAAATTGAGTTTATTTAATTCTTTTGGTAACTTCAAATTGCCAAACAAAGCTAAGAATAGGAGGCACGATGACCTAGGGCGACGCCACTTTATAGCCAGTATTTTTGGATGAACCCACTGAAATCTTGAAAAATGGTAATACAAGGGAAGGTTTGACTGCTCAGACCATTAATGATTAATTACAGAACGAACCCTCTGATTTTGTTCCCAAATCCTTTGAATATAATCGTGGCGGTTGACAAACACCACTAAAGTTTGCATTTATTGTAATAGCATATTTCTTTATTAATCAATTAATCTCTTCATGTTATGCCATTGTTTGTCAATCCATTGTTTGTCAATCGACTTAAAATTAATTTAAAATTAATTTTTTACTTGTTGGGTTAAAAGCTTAAAAAATCAAAAAAAATTTATTTTTCAACCTAAAAGCTTTTAGCCTTTATTGTTTTTTACATAATTATTTTTATATTTTTTTAAAAATATTATAACTTTTATTATTCATATTTATTTTTTTTATAAAAATTATATTTTAAAAATATACTCGTCAAAATTTATCGAACAAGATCTATATTGAATATAAAATTATCTAAAAATAAATTTTAAAAAATTATACCAGTTTTAAACAAAAAATTTTGCCTTTTAATTTAAAGTCATTTTAAACTTTTGGCTAAAAAGTCATTTATATCCTAACTAAATGAACTTATTGATCTTTTAACTTAAAATAACTTAAAATTAAAAAATTAACTTAAAACTAATTAGCAAACGAACTCTACAGTTCTACTTGTAACATACTATTTTTCAATTTAACAAGGAGAACATGATAGCCTCATTGTTCTCATACTCCTCTGTAGTCTCCTGAATTTAGAGTCATTAGACCTTCTCCTTTTCAAGCACAATTAGTATCCTTCTCATCTTTATCTCTAGTCTCCGACCATATCCTCTCTCTCTCTGGACACACCGACACACGAACACTTCACTTAAGTTGAACCTATTGTAGCCGAAGTTACGAATTTCATACCGTACCAATTTGTACGTATTGATACGTACCGATTTTTGATTAATCTAATTCAGTGAAAGTTCTGTTCCGTCTTATTAATAATATCAAGTGTTACTGATCTGTACCGAAAATATTGAGTTATTTCCGACAGTACTCAAAATACTCAAATTTTGGACAGTACAAACAAACTGGGCAAAACTAATTTTTTTTGATTCTCAGCATTCCATAATTTCACTCCAAAGTCCAAAACTACATCGTTTTAATCATAACTCAATAAAAGTCTATTTATTTGTTCGGAAATAAAGTAACGGATATAAAATACTGTCGAATATAAATGTAAATATCAAAAGAATAGATATAACATTATATATGTTGTACTTAAGTATATACATATACTATGCTTATTTTAATAAATATAAATTTATAAAATATAAAATAAACATTAATTTTTCTTATACGTCCTCACAAAAATTTATTTATACCATTGGTGTCCTTTTTCTTTTCTCCCCAAAACTTATCCTCATTTCTTTCCTTTCACCCCTGGTCTTCTCCATCAAATGTACAAACATAAATATATATATATATATATATGTGTGTGTGTGTGTGTGTGTGTGTGTGTGTGTGTACACATAAATGAAGATCTACAAATCAACGAAGAAGAATGGTGGAAGATGGGACCGAAAAGCTACAAAATGAATGTGGGAAATGCATCAACCGTTCTCTATGCTTGATTTTGTTGGGATCAGTTGGGATTTTTTTTTCTTCCCTACTTATCAATCAACAGCTTGATTTTGTTGGGCTCAGGGATTTTTCTTCCTCCTTTGCTTATCACAGCTACTGATAAGGGAAATGCGTGCTTTAAATTCTATAGGCAAATGGAAAAAATGTTTTTTTATGAGAGAGGACATATAATACCTCTCCCCTCTTGGTATTGCATATCCCTAGATAAAACATCTCTCTGGATTATATATTCAGATCTTTTAGTTAAAGCAAACAGCTGATTTGTTATCCCCATTGGATATCATTTACAATCCCACCTCTATATACTTTAAGCAATCAGACCCTAAGTGATTGCCTTTTCTCCCTGGTCCAGATTAGGAATTTATAATTTCAGAATCTTGATGGCTGATTAGGGTTTCTTCTGTGTGCGGCAGCGCTTGGGGATTTTTGATCAGTGTTATCACCGATTATTGTCGATCTCGATCATTCTCAAGTCTCGCCGATCATTCTCAAAATCACAGGTTCTTTTTGTTTTTTGTTTGTTTTTTCATTTTTGAGTGCTCATCTTTTTGCGATAGACTTGAGTCATTGAATATATGAGGATGCTAACCAATGCTTAAAGAAGTTGTGTCAATTGTATGATTAAATACGAGCATTTCATGAGAATGATTAAATACTGAATATAACAGTTTGTTTTCAACTTGCATTTCACGACAATGAGTATGTTTTAAGATCTCTTATGTGAAAATAAGGTATTTGTTGATGATAAGATATATAATAAATACATATAATGTGTAGTGGTAAATCTAAAATGATACCTAGTATTTTATTGGTACCGACTTGTATTGTACTAATGAAAAAATTGGTACGTTAATCAGTTTGATATTCAAAACTATGATTGTAGCCTAATGGTATTTTTTCAACTTCTCATGGTGGAGATTACGGGTTCGAGTATCATGATAGGCGGTTAAGGGTAATCATCGTTCCCTTTATTTTTAGATTAGGATAGTGTAAAATTTTCATGTGACAAAAAAAAGATTGAACCCATTGAAATTTTATTCTATCGTCGCCACTGACGATGACATGTACAAATTTTATAAATGACATGTTTATAACTCAATAGAAGTAAGGAAATAGGGATATTGTGCTCTCACCTCGGTTAGGGTTGTGATGGTCCTGGACAGCTTTAGGACCACTTAAGGAAACTTGTGGTAGAGTTTGTTATGATTGGTTTTGTGATAGCTGAAAGCAAGATCAGTTCTAGTTTTGAATAAGTCACAAGGGAGTTGTTAGGCTCTGTTACCAAAATAAGTTATTTTTTAAATTTTATTAATAAAATATGAATTTTTAAATTTTATTCCCAATCTATGTAAAAACGTGTTTAACAACCATACTTTAATAGGAAATATTTTTGTTAAACAGGCTTTAAGTCTAGCCTCCATACAATGTTGTAGAATGAAAAATAATAACATAAAAACGTTTTTAGCAAACACATTTTTTAGTTTAATACAACGTTTTTAGCAAGTACGTTTTTAATTAGTTTCAAATGAAGCGTTTTGTTAAACACGCTTTTATAGTATTGATTTAAACAAAAACGTTATTAGTACTCACGCTTTATTTTTTAAACAAAAACATTATTAATACTCACACTTTCTTTATTAAACATTTTATGAAAATATGTTTATGAAACACGTTTTATTCATGGAAGAGTATTAGTATGTGATATGTTTATATTTTTAATAAGTATGATATCAAGGAGTTAAACTTTGTGCGTATTTTTGATTTATTTTTAAATATTTTTTTATGATCGGATCCGTTTATTACGTAAAATTTGATGAGTTTGTTATCTATATAAAAGTTTAGGTTGACCCGATACCTGTAACTAAGTGATCGCATAATGTTATTTTATAAATAATAAAAATAAAAATTATAATTTAAATTTTTTTTAAATAAATGTTATTCAATCACTTAGTTACAATCAAATCAATCTAATTTTTTTTTTGTAAAAAAAAATTCGACGAGTTTTACGTAATAAATGGATTCAATTATAAAAATATATTCAAAAACTAAATAAAAATAAACACACTATATTTTTTTATTTGATAGAGATAAAAACAAAGAAAGGGTTTTCCAAAGAGGCAAATGGTGGAAGGATTTTCAAAGAAAGCGTTTCTACGAAAAATATTTTTCATTTAAATATGTGAAAACGTTGTTACTAACAACGTTTTCAGGTAGGGTTATATTTATAAAGAAAACGTTGTTACTAACAACCATAGTAATCGAAATCGTATGATTCGCGATTCGATTCGATTCGCAAGCCAATCGATACGAACAGGTTAGGCGAATCGAAAATTGATGGAATCGAAAGTGAATCGTTCAGCGAATTGTGAATTGATAGCGAATCGATCGATTCTGGTAATGAACGGGTTAACCCAATCTGGGTCGAATCTTTCGGGTCCAAACGTATTTTCTGAACTTTTTGCGTATTTAGTTTCAAAAGTTTTCAAACAGAATAGGTTTTCTCGGCATGCAAACAGTCGTTTTGGTTGAAAATCAGTTATTTTGGTGAAGCGAAATACCTTCGTCGGCGCTCCTTCTGTCGTTGTCTTCGTTAGAGGCTTCGTCGAAGTCGTCGTCGGCTCCTTCAGTCGTCGTCTTGGTAGAAGTCGAGGCCCTCTGCAGTCATCGTCGAGGCTCTCTGCTGTCGTGTTGGCCGAAGTCGAGGCTCTCTGCAGTTGTTGGCTCCTTCAGTCATAGTCTTGGCCGTTGAAAACCTTGAGGTGACTACTGAAATCAATTTTTAATATTTTCTGGGGCTGGAGACTGGAGTGTTATCTTTTTAATATTTAAGATTTTAAGTGATTATGGTGAAACAAAAAATGAACAAAAAAAGTGTTGATCCCACGTGGGATCATTGTACCCGGGTTCAAGAAAATAATAGAATGCATTTGAAATGCAATTATTGTGGAAAAAGTTTTTGGGGTAGAGTAATTCGCATGAAAAATCACTTAGCACAAACTTATGGTAATATTGCCCGTGTAATCAAGTTGATGATGATGTTAAGAATATATTTTTAAAATTGTTGGGAGAAAAGGAAAGCAAAGTTGTTGATGTTGATTGTTTTGAAGTGCAAAATGATGTTTTTAAGGGCAATGGGACTATTGATGCTTTTGTGACAAAAGAAAAAGGAAATCAACCAACCTTAAATCAAATGGTTAAGCAAAGAGACCCAGTCATTAGAGATATTTGCCGTTTTTTATATGGGTATGCATTAGCTTTTAATATAGTTAAAAGCCCATTATTTACGAAGATGTTATCGTCAGTGGGAGAATATAGAAAGGGATTAAAACCTTCCACATATCATGAGGCTAGAGTTTCTTACTTGAAAAATGAGGTGGATTATATAAAGAAGAGCCTAACTACATATAAAAAGGAGTGGAAGAAGACAGGCTGCACATTAATGCCCAATGGATGGACCGATGGAAAGTCTCGGTCCCTCACTAATTTTCTTGTTAGTAGTCCAAGTGGAACGGTATTCATTAAATCAATAGACACATCTGGCATAATCAAGAATTCTTCTAAATTGTTTGAATTGCTTAATGATTTGGTGGAAGAAATAGGGAAAGAAAATGTAGTCCAAGTGGAGACAGATAGTGCATCAGTTTATGTAGGTGCCGGTCAATTGTTAGAGGAGAAGAGGATGCAATTGTTTTGGTCTCCGTGTATGGCACATTGCATTGATTTGATACTTAGTGATATTTGTGATTTGCCGATTTTTCATGATACACTTAAAAAAGCAAAGGAAGTCACCATATTTATTTATAGGCATTGTTGGTTATTGAATTTGTTTAGAAAATATACACGTCAATGGGAATTGACAAGGCCGGCCGTGATTAGATTTGCAACTGCCTTTTTTAATTTAAAAAGTTTTGAAGAAAGGAAGGTTCAACTTAAGGCCATGTTTGCATCAGACGAGTTTGCTATGAGCTCTTATTCGTCTACTACTCCGGGAAGAAAATGTCAAGGGATAATTTTGGGAGACGCAAGATTTTGGAAAGTAATAAAATACTGCATGAAGAGTGTAGTTCCATTGGTAAAAGTTTTGAGACTTGTGGATGGTGATGCCAAGCCGGCGATGGGTTATATTTATGAGGCAACGGATAGAGCCAAGGAACAAATTGCCTTGAATTTTAACAATGTGAAGATAAGACATGACAAAAGTTGGGCAATTATATATAGAAGATGGAATTTGCAACTTCATAGACCTCTTCATGCGGCGGCATACTACCTTAATCCAAAGTAGGTTTTTTTATTTTTACTTTTCTAGATACTTAATTATTAGATAATGCTATTTACGTTTTTGTTTGTTAATCACTTTTGTAGATTCCATTACGATGAGGATAAGTTTAATACGGACTTAGAAGTGAAAGTAGGCTTGTACAAAACAATTGAGAGAATGTAGCCCGATACATTGACAAGAGTAAAGGTTGATGAGTAATTACAAAAGTTCACGAAGGCCGATGGTATGTTTGGCATGAGCATTGCAATTGCAACAAGGGATACTAAGTAACCCGGTATATTTTAAAATTGTTATAAACTTGTGTTTTGTATTTTAAATTTTAAAATATGTGAATTTAGTGCATTTTTTTTAATATTTTGTTTGTTTTATTTTGTAGCGCTATGGTGGGAGAGTTATGAGGAGGAATGCAAGGAACTTCAAAGATTAGCTATAAGAGTGCTAAGTCTTACTTGTAGTGCAACGGGATGTGAGAGAAATTGGAACACTTTTGACCATGTGCACTCGAAGAAAAGGAATTGCTTAGAGCAACAAAGGTTGAATGCATTGATTTTTGTAAAGTATAACATTCAATTACAGATGCGACAAGTGAAGAGGCAACAGAGGGGTGAGACATATGATCCTATCTCTTTATCGGATATAGACTCCGATGATAAATGGATTACTGAGAAAGAAGATCCATACCTACGTCAAGATAGTTCATGGATGGATATCCAAGAATATTTTGAAGATGATGGAGTGAGTGACAAAAAGAGAAAGAGGGGTACGATTTTACTTATTAAGTTTAAATCACTTTTACACTTTTATCTACACTAAAATTTTATTTTATTTTTAAAAAATGTAAGACCAAGAAACTTAAGTGCCAACAAGAAAGGGAAAAAGAAAATAGTTGAAGAGGAAGAGGAAGAGGAAGTTCAAGTGATTGAAAATGATGAAGAACATGAGCTAGATGAAGTGACTATGGTGGAGGAAGATGATGATGATTCGGACCTTGATCTTGGAGATGATGAAGATTAAAAAATGAAGAATTGAAGGCTTTTGAAGTTTTTTTTATCTACTTAATATTTTTGAATTGTCTATTTTTGCCTTTTTGGAACAACGCACAAGCATGGATCTATTTTTGCCTTTGTAGATGCTATGATTTTTAAAGTTTGAAATTTGTGAAATTTGTGCATCTTTTGATTCTTTTCACATGAATAGATCACGGTGGGGCTCAGACCCACATCTCTTGTTACAGAAGCGTTTTACCTATTAGACCACGTGATTATGATAAGATTTCTATAAGCTTGGGTCTAAAATTATAATTTTATTACTCTCTTTTTATAATTTAAATGCAAAAATATATTTTTATTGCATTTTTGCAATCATGACCGAATTATTACGATTCACGATTTGATTTGATTCATAATTCGGAACAAGGTCATTTCGATTTACGATTCGATTCATGATTTGACAACTATGCTAACAACGTTTTCTTTTTAATATTTTTTGTCAAAGGATTAGCAGTTTGTAAAACATGTTTTGTAAAGAAAGAATGTTTAACAAACACGCTTTTACGTAAATTGGGAATAAAATTGAAAATTTCCTATTTCGTTAATTAAGTTAAAAAACTTGGGTATTAGGGTAAATGAACCGGAGTTCTTACCTATCAAAAAAGAAGATGGAGGTCCTATGTTTTTATGGGTGAAAGAGGTTTGAAATTGGTTTGCATTTCAAACAATCAAGTACTGGATTTGAAAACCTGGTGTTGGAGGATT
>JAOTRH010149775.1:0-13350 GCA_034768845.1 Heliamphora exappendiculata | reverse complement strand
AGGAATAAGAGTTTTCATTGCTCGAAATTTTGCTTAGTACTAAATTTTGTAATATTTTCAATTGTACGGCAGAAAAACATAAGAGTTTTCTGAGCTTTCCTTTCTTATATACAGACAAATTAAAACTCAGCATTACCTTCTAACATTACTACCAAAAAAAAAGAGGAAGTTTTAAATTTAAAATATGCATATAGATGTAGTGCGATGAGAAACAGTCAAGAGAACATCTATAAGATTGAAGTAAACGGCTATAAGATATAGTTCCCCTAATACGTGCACTAATCTGATTCCTTCCCCGACCATTATGTTGAATCATTGAAATACAATTGAAGCTTAAAGCAAAGAAATGAGCACAAAATTAACAGAAAACACTCACAAGTACGATACATCAGTTGCTCCAAGCAGATCAGCTATCTTACTAGCCTGATTGACCACATCACTTCGATTCAACGACCTCGACTTTCTCGGCTCATCCAGTAGCCGCAGCTCCTGATCGAAAGCGCCGCAGAACACCGGAAGCGACGGCAACGGCAAGCACGGTGCGACCTCAGAATGAACTGTGTTCGGGAGGCTGATGCCTCTCGGAGCTCCGCCGCCGGAATTCGACATTGATCAGCCGGAGATGCAGCAATACTGAAAATCCACAGGGTATACACATCTACCAACACTCAGAGGTACTTCAAAGTGCATAATCTGAAGGTTTAGGGAACCAATTGAGGTTTCTCTAGTGAGAGAAAGTGGGGAGATTGGGAAGCCCTAGAACCGGAAAGGGTTCAGAGAAACAAATGGCGGGGAAAGTGCAGAGAAAATTTTGGGAACATTTTTTACGGGGCGATTAGCGGGCAGTAGATAAGTTGTGGAAAAAGAGTCCGACTTTATATATGGTCACGGAAATGCCCCTGAGTAGCTGTCCATTCGTTTCTTATTATTATTATTATTATTATTATTATTATTATTATTGAGTTGCTTATTGAAGTTTAAATGGTACTCTTGGTTTAGAATTGTTTGAGAGCATGTTGGAGTTTGTAATATTATTTAAATTAGGACATATATCTTTTCACTTGGTGAAGAGTAAGTGGAAAGATATATGAAGGACAAGTATTCCTTTAAAAAGGCATATATTTGTTTTTTTGAAAAAATAAATAATAAAATAATTTAATTTAAATCAAATTATTTTAACTCTATAAATGATCCAAATTTAAAAGACACTGCAACAATTTAGATTAAAACAAAACGAATTGACATTAAGTCACTTTCTAATAATTTAGCAATTTAATGAATAATAATTTATGAATTGACTAGACAGCCAAAAATTTCTATAAAACCCATAGAGAAAAAGATGATTGAAATATTTGAACTAATACCATTTAATTTTATAATTCAACCAAGATTAATGAATTGAACAGATTTTAAAATTTCAAAACAATTGTTAATTTCAAATTTGATAAACGAATGATTGTCTAGAGTAACTCTAAAAATATTAAAAATGCAAGTTTCAAAAAAAAAATTATATTTTAATAATAAAATCAAACAACAAAAAAATTTTCCTAATCAATTCGAATGGAACAAATTTTCTTGAATATCTTTTCGTGAAAATTCTATTGCAACAAAAAATATTTAAATTTCTATAACGTTAGGAACAACTTATAGAAATGAAGAGAATAAAGAAGTTATCCAATCAGCCCAAATTTATCATTTTCAATCTCCTAATCAAGGAAAGAAAATATATACTTACATTATGAAAATATTTAATTTTGTAGGTTATAAGCCTTAATTCTTAAGAATTCTTATAGATACGAGAGCGGAAAAAAAAATAGAATCAAATGAAGTATTCCATTTTGGTCGTTGGAATGGATGCCAATCACACATCAATTCAATTTAAAATAAAATATATATCTATTTGGCTACGTGATAGCAAATTTATCATCCCAACAATACTTTGTTTTTCATATATATATGGATATTTTTTTTTAGAAAATAATTTTATTTATTAATATCTTTCTATGCACATATACAAAAAAAGAATTACTTTAAGCACAAAAATTATTTTAATATATATTCTTTTATCAAAATAATACAAATATATTTGTGATAAAAACTTTTCACTCGTGGGCTAGAGGAGAAATGAGTCTTATCATCAAATTAATTGACAAGTCTCATTGGATATATAAAATCCTAGAACAGAATTTTACTGAAAATTCATTAAAACTGTGGTCATGAAGTCTGCGAACGTTCTCCTTACATTGCATTTTGATTTTTGACTTCCTATTTTCAAGTGTCCTGCACATTATTATCTTTTTCTCTTCTCAATTAGCGCTAGTTTGACCTAGTTTAAAAAAAAAAAAATTATTTCTTGAATTTTTTATTAAAAAATAAATATAAAAAATATTTTTAAAAAAGCCAATTAATTATAGTGAAAGGTCAAATAAGTAGGCTTTTATGAGATTTTTAAACAAAAAGTCTTCCAAAAGAAAAAAAAGCAAGGCCAAACAGAAATTAATGTTTTTGTTTGGGATATCTAAAAAAATTAGTTTCTAAAAAAAGTATCTTTTTTAGCAAAAATTTTTTTTTTTAAATATTGGATTATTTGAAAAAAATTATTTAGAGTAAGTTGTTTTTGCTTCGCATTAAAATGTTTAAAATATTTTTATTTTTTTACTTGTAAACTATGGTGTTCAAAATACAGGCACAAATTTTAAAATTTTTTTTATAGTAAGCAGACTTTTTAATTGAGAGTATTATAATTATTTTATTTGGAAATTTTTTTTTGAGTATTTGAGATGTGTGTATGTTTTTTTCTTAAACAAATAAGTTAAAAAAATAGTGAATTTTTTATAAATACCAAACACTATAACTTAAAAATATTTTTTTTTAAACAAAATTATTTTTTTAAATATGCCAAACATGGGCTAAGAAAATAGATGGAGGAGTAATTAAAATAATTTGCTACAGTACGACCCTGCTTAGTGGATCTTAGTTAAGCTTATGAAAGAAAAAAATATTTAACATTAATATACTTTTTGATAATAAATTTTATTACTCTTATAAAAATGACTTTTTTGTCATACAAATTGTGTAGTTTAAAAATATTCCATTTTAAATAGTCCAAACATTAACTAATTGATAGCATGCCAAATAAACGTCAAATGGTGTGTTTAGATTTCTGATAAAAAGTATGACTAAATTGGATATTATTCTGTCAAAAAATCAGCACAATCAAAGTCAACATTGTAACTATATTTTGACCCTTGATAACAAAAGAGAGAAACATAACTCCTTCTCGAGATTAGCAGCCTGTTAAGTCATTTCTCTCGATTTCCTCATTTATCCTACATGATAAGAATTTTGTTAGCACTTTTGACAAATGTTTGATCGAAAAGTACTCTAATGGCCAAATTAGTTTCACTGTCAAAACTTTTATGAAAGAAACTAGGCATTATTTTACATACCTTTTCCTTAGAGGTGTGTTTTCTTTCATAGGCGTTCTTTGCTCTCTTCTTTTACCTCAATTGTTTTTTAAATTGATTTGTTTCCCTTTCTCTTATCCCTTAAAATTGAGGATCTTTTATCATCTTCTCACAATTTATGTTTCTTGGTTGTAGGATCTCCTGATATCGAAAATTCTTCTTTTATTGCCATGTTATGTCAATTTGGAGATAAGAGTTACATTCTTAAAACTCCGAACTGATTAATAGCTGAGCAGTGATTAAGTCAAAAGAGTTTGGTTGAAGGACGAAATGGCCCCTGAGTACTTCGATCTACTCAATTGGCTCATCTTTTCTTGAATCGTTGGGTTCAGCTTGAGTTATCATAACTTACGCTATTTATATGATCTTGGCCTATGTTTCTTTTATTGTTGAATTAGGCATGGGCTTGGTATCTTGTCCTACTCCAAACACAATTATATAATTTAATATATTCATTTTTCCATATAAAATAGTATTAAAAATATATCTTATCATATCCCATGTTTAGGGTAAATTGAATAAAATTTGTATCCTATCCACTATATCATTTGGAATACAAATATATCATATATTTGTATACTACATTCAATTTGGTATAATTTATATAAATACAATATTTATCGTATAAGACTGATGTATTTGTATTCTATGTTATTGTCATGTCATTTATCGTATAAATCACATTTGTACAAATATCATATAAAAAAATACTTTAAATACCATATAAAAAGTAAAACATATGAGCTCATAATATTTTATACAATTTAAAATACATACGTTGGTATCGAAACTTCAAATATACTACGAAAGTGTTTGGCAATCCTGAAACTAGTAGCTTATAAATTGTAACTTGTATTAGAAGTTGTGAGCGCTAGGTAAATATCGTAACTTGTAGATGAAATAGAAAAAAAAATAGTTATAACTTATAACAGAAGTTGTAAATATTTAAAAATATATATAGTTTACAGCTAAAGTTAGTAACAGAAAATTAAAAACTCTTAACAGTAACTTTGCCAAATAATGATTGGTAAAATATTTTTCAAAGAGCGATTGATAGCAAATAAAAGATGATATTAAGAATTTTTAGTTATGTGGCGCTTAATAGGATAGTCAAAACTTTGTAATAGTCATAGACGTAATTTTTATTGGATGAATCACATAAATCATGTGTTACGTTTTTATTTTTTATTTTTTATTTTCTAATTTTGTCTCTCATTGATCCTGCATAAAATTTATATAATCTTAACAGAAAATACAACTTCACCCTAGTTTTATTTGTATCTTTTGCAGATTTCTTCCGTTAAGTGGCACTATATTTCTTTTTCCATTCACTAAACTTAGCCACCAAGCATTTACTTATCTTGACCTCTCTCGTCCAAGTTTGATGCTTCCACAGGTGAACCTTACAAATTTGAACCCTTAACAGGCGGACCGATTCTTCCTAAGGGCTCACCTCATAAGCAAGCCTGAAGTCAATGGAGGAAAGCCACTTTATGGGCTGTCTAGCATGACCTAAAAGAAGTTAGACGGTATCTTGATTAAAAGAGTAAAAAAGATATGTCATACATGTTTGCGAAAAATGAAAAATAGCATTGAAAAAGTTATTAAAGTGGACGGAGAAGTAAAATAGGGTAATCTAGTTACTAGACTCACTGAATAGGGTTTGAAGAGCTGTCATGATCATTCACATCAATTTCAATAAGCAAAAACGGCACAAAAGTTACCGTTTCTATAATACAAGCAATGTAACTTGTTTGCTCTCCTAGGAGCATACCTCGGCAGCGAAAAAAGAGGTATTAAAAAGACTAAACCATACATTTGTACAATATAGTTAAGAGGTAGTGTTCCTATGTTTTGGCTTTTAACAGCTGTGTATATTACAACATATTTTGCTATTATGATCATATATACATTTGTACAATATATCTTAGTTTTGATCTTAAATTATCTTTAATTTATTCTGCTTTTCTTGTTCAGTTTTGATTTCGAGTATTTTTTTCCCTTTTTTATTGATAATGAAGGGGTTAAAGCCCAAAATACACGAAAAGCTAAACAACCTGAAATGTCATTAACCTTCCCTGGTTTAGATTTTACATTAAATTAGTCTAACTATTAAATTTTTGCTCAGCTGTGCCTTGTTTGGCGTGTTTTTTGAATAAATTTTTATGATTCCTTCCGTTAGAACTCGTCGAGTTTGTATAGTTTACAAAAATTCAAATTCATCTGATACATGTAGCTAAGTGATTAAGTAACATTTATTTAATAATACTTTTTAAAATTATAATTTTTATTTATTTATTTATTAGGAGATCTTATTCAATAATTAAGTTACAGATATCGAATGAATCTGAATTTTAATATGCTAAACAAACTCGACAATTTCTACGTAATGAATGAATTTGATGATAAAAATTTATTCAAAAAACACACCAAACAAGGCACAGCTGAGCAAAAATTTAATAATTAGACTAATTTGATGCAAAATCTAAACCATATGAGAGGTTAATGACATTTAAAAAATTACAGAAATGATGGTTGATATTTTACTAAATCTCAGGAGAGGTCACTGTAATTTACCCTTTTAGTAATTATTCGATCCTCTTAAGGTACCATGTGACAATTTTCCGTCGTACTCCCACCTAATATCGTGGTAAAATTTAAATATTTAAGTTTCACGATAAGAATATAATACCTTACTTTTATTAGATAATTAGGAGACAAGAAGTAATCTATATAATATACATTATAATTATTTACTTATCAAAATTCTATATAATATTGCCAACCTGATATTTCGGGAGTGCTTAAAAACTTATTATCTCCCTTGTCAAACTATAATACATTGAGTAAGCAGAAAGGACCCGTGTGAGGAAAAATTATTTATTGCGGGAGATAGCATTGTTTCTCCTGCAATTTAAGTCACATATTTGTATAAATCATATATAAAATTGTATGAAACTCACGTAAATATATAGTTCAAATGACAGGAGAGCCCAGAAACTACGTAAAAATTAAATGTGAGGATTACTCGGTGAAAGTATGAAAAATGAAAATGGAAAGCTGCTTTGAATTTTGGGTCGTATGGGATTGGATCGGCAATCAATGGAGCAAGTATTGTACAATATGGCCACGTCGTTTTTAAGTTTGAGTTTTTTTTTAAAATTTTTTAATTTAGGTTTTGATTGGCAATTTTGATTTTTTAGTTTTTTTTGATTAAAAATGCCAAAAAATCAAGATTGTCCATTTGGTAAAAAAGCAAAAAAATAAAAAAAATAAAAAAATCAAATTAAAACACAAATTCTCAAAATATTTTATTAATTTTTTTTTATTTTTAAAATATAATAATACTCTTATTTATAACTTATTTACTACCACTACTAACTACATATAGACCATGTTTGGACAAAATTCTTTATTTGTGGCTTATAAGCTAAAAAATAAGTCACGTCGTTTAGGTAACGAAATAAGTCAAAAATAAAAAAATAAACATATAAGCAAATAAGTTGATTTATAAGCCAAATAAACTCGTTTGGGTATCCAAATAAGTAAATCCACCCAAACAGACCAGCTTAAATGAGATTTAAATTATTTGCTAATAATAAGAAAATAAGCAAACCACCCAAATAAGACCATAGTTGTTAATATCAAATATATAAAAATGTAATATTGTCTATTTTAAATAAAAAGCAAAAAAACTAACTTTTTACTTAAGAATCACTTTAAAAAATCTAAGTTACCAAATAACCTACTTTGAACTCAATTTAACTTTATGGTTAAAAATTCGAAAAACAAAAACTAACTTTTAAGGTAGTTGCCAAAAGTTTCGTTTGAAAATTCAAATACTTTGTCTTTTTAGTATTTTTTTTTTGTTTTTTTTTCATAAAAAATTATACATATTTAAAATATCATACTTTTTATTATAAATATTATGTTTTTATTTTTAAAATTTAGTCATCAAAATTTATCTAACAAGATCCATATTGAATATAAAATTATCTAACAATAAATAAAAAATTATAATAATTTTAAGTTAAATTTTTTGCCTTTTGACTTTTAAAACTATTTTAAGCCACACTTTTTGATTTATTATCTTTTGGTTTAAAGTCATCTATACGTTCAACAAACGAATTTTTAACTTGACTTAAAACGAATTTAAGCAAACAGTCTGATTTAAAGTGAGGTTGCCAAAATGTGAGATCTTTGTATTTGAATCCATCAAAAAGATGCTACAATATTGCATTTTGAAGATAGAAGTGAGGTTTCTATTAATTATTTACCTTCTTCTTTCTTGTTTAATTGTGAATGATTGGAATGCCAGCACCAAGTTCATCTGTCTACAGTTTCCTTTCATTATCATATGCTTCCTGTTTCTTACCTCCGTATTACCATCTAGATCTGCTCTTAACGGTTCTTGAGCAACTGAGCAAACAAGAAAGCTACTTTTCCACCAATTCTACTAAACAAATCATTGCTGGAAGTTAAGCAGCAGAAACAGTTGAAAAAAATGGGTTTTGAACAAAAGTTTTAAACATGAGTTTTAGCAATCTTTAAACCTAAATTACTCGGGAATTTCTTAATTTTTTTATTAATTTTAAGTGCTAATATGTTCATTTTCATGTTTAGTTTAATCATGTATTTTATTTATTCAAAACTATTAATGAATGAGTGAAAAATAACCCTAAAGTGTGCCATTTGAATATAGTGAAATGGGTAACAAATAGACTATCCTACACTGATTGAGAAGAAGAAATTTAAATGCTATTGGGCTCCAAAGAGTGCCCAAGTTTTGTGGTTGGAGTAGGACTTATCAAATGGTGAGTTTGACCTAAAATACACGCGCACGCTGTTGGCCCAACTAGCCAGGTTTGGGTTAGAAAAATTCTCATCTTTTGTAGAATATTTAAATTTTCAAAAAAATTGTTACCATTTGTCCATTAACATTACTGACTGTTGGAGTCAGAGCAGTTTGTATCTGTTGGTGGGTGCAATTGCTAAACCGAACGAGTTTGATGATTGTACGATCAAGTTTGAACAGACACCAGTGAGTCTATTTAAGGGCAAACCCTCTGCCCAGTCTTTTCATCCAATTTTCAAATTCCTCACCTCTCTTCCTCCTCTACTTCTGATATACTCTTGCATTTTTAGTATTTCCAAGAGAGTTCAATCACAGTTTTCGATTTGCCAAACTTGCAAATGGTTGTTTTCATCCAATTTTCAAATTCCTCACCTCTCTTCCTCCTCTACTTCTGATATACTCTTGCATTTTTAGTATTTCCAAGAGAGTTCAATCACAATTTTCGATTTGCCAAACTTGCAAATTGTTGTGTTGCTTTTGTGAGTTAAATAGTACGTTGCTTAATTTGATATGATTTTAATATAATAAAATTATAAAATTGCAAAGAAATGGGATAATGGCCCCGTTTGGTAATGTTTTAGTTCCGAAACTCCCAAATTCACTTGGGTGGTGTGATACTAATAGTCACAAGATGTGAGACTTACATGGCGCGTTTGGTTAAAAGACAATTTTCATGGAATAATTAGTGTATTCAAATTATTTATGTAGTATTTTTGTACTAAATAGTGTTTGATTGAAAGTACGATAACCTAAGAATAAATAGTACGTTATTTGGTTTAATATGATTTTAGAGAGATTAAAATTTTCATATACAAAAGTGCTCAAAACAACCTTAAGAATAATTAACCTACTTCTCCATGGGATTGGAATAGTCCCTTATGGGGTGTTAAGTTGGTTAGGTAAATTTTCTTAATCGCTCTAAGTGATTGCCAGGCATGAATATTGAAGGGGGACGGGCCCAAAGCCAGATCCGATGGGCCTCATCATGGCCCGATAACGATGGGCCTAATAACGAACGATGGCCCGTCCCATTTAAGAGGGTGGCCCTGGGGCCAAGCTGGTCACTACGAGCAATAATCCTGATTTCGGTTCCCGAAATCACATTTAATGCGATTTGACCAAGAAAGTACAACATTAAATGCGACATGACCATGACAGAGTCATTAAATGCGATTAGACCAATCTCTTCTCACCATCGAGTACCCTGCAATCTCGGGAGAAACATTTATTACTAGACTCTCGGCCCAAAGGACGGACCGAGATGGTGGCATTAATGACGATATGACTGCAGTGGGTTTGCCACTGCCGCTGATGAAACGGCAAGGAAAAACATGGTCGTTTTACAAGTAAGCTTGTTAAGAGAAACCATCAGGGGGGCTTAGGAAAAAGTGAAGGTTACTCCACCTATAAAATGGAGACTCTCCAAAGCCAAATGTATGCATAATCGAAATACATTAGCCAAAACTCTGTCAATTTACCTTCTTACGAGCTTTTCCTCTCCTAAACGCATTCTAACTTCGTCATTGGAGTGGATTCCGGCGAATCGCCACCGGCCAGCACATGTTTGTTCATTCTTGTAGGTGTTGATCTATTGGCGAGTTCGATCAGGTTGAATTTAACTAATTAGATAAATATAATTTACGAGGCATCCCCGTACAAATATATATGAGAATCTATTTTAAAATAGTCCCATCCACCTTGATAATCTCGCACCCAAACATGGCCATGGTAGTTAGAAAGATTACGAAAAAAGTGCAATCTCTCTCTCAATTTGAAAAACCAAACAAGGAGCTATATGAGATTATTCTCATATAATCCAATCCCCACCTACACAGGAATAACAATGGGCAGGGGGTGTTCCCTCACCCCGTTTACTAACTATCGGGACGAAATCGAAAGAAAATAATTAGGAAAGTGATGGGGCAGAACAGAAACAGGACCGTAACGAGAAATATTTTCACTTTAAAAGATATTAATACTAACAACAATAGCATGATATAGAATATTAAAATAATAATATTGATCAATTATTAAAATTAAAATAATAAAAAATAGAAGTAAAAAACCAAAAATAAGTACAACGTTTTTTTGTTTTCTTGTCCTATTATATTGTTAAAATATTAACTTTGATATACATGTTTAAAAATATAAATATGTTTAATTTATCTAATTTGAGTGTGGCGGGTGGAAAAAATGGGACGAAAAATGCAAATACCGTCCCTTCCCGTTTCCTAACGAGATGAGAAAAACTCGTACAAAACGGGACTGAGAATGGGGGCAGAAAAAATCCATACAAAACGGACGGCTGAGAACATGGAAAACTACCATCCCCAAGTCCAAGTCCCTTAACCCCAAAACAAACTGGGCCAAAGAGCACTACGATGCTACCCAATAGAGGGTTTGAGCTAGGAGAGAAAGAGCTTGAGTAAGCATATAGACCATAGAACATGAAGATGCCCTTTATTTAATAGGTGAACACTGAACACGTGATAATAAACCTCCCCCACTAAAGGGAATAGTTCAACAGCCAGAGCTTTACTAATTCAAATTCAACCGCCAACTAGTACAAGTCATCTAGTTCACTCGCAGATGGACATTTGCATTGAATTTTATGAGAGAAATGTGCAAAGTGAATACTGCAAACAAACCGAGAATTATTGTCCTATAAAAATGCTCCTCTCGGTCAAGATGGATCACCCATGAGTAGTCTTTGATAAGGAAAGAGCAATGAAGAGCTATGATGTTTCGGAATAATGTGTAATTGTCCCTAATTATTCTCAATCATCGACATAGTAATGTACAAGCTTTGCACAAAAAAGAAATCATACCAACCACAATAACTTTAGGAACATCGCAAGGGAATGAAAATATTCAAGCTCCACAGCCCTCCTAAGCCGCATCAGAAGGTTGACACCAGATTCAACCTTTCATTTCCAATCAAGCATGTCAAAAAGCCACAATACTTCTTCCTCAGAGTTGGCAGCGTCGCAGAAATCCATTTCAATCCCAAAAACATCAATGACTCCTTCACTACCGTGATCCATGAATAGCAAAGAAATCCATGCTCGAATACCCGACACAAATGGGTAGACAGGGGAGAAGTCGAGGTAGTCGAATGCAAGGGCTCTATAGGCCGTGCGATCTATGTAATCAAATATTGATTTGCTGATAATGCAAGCAACTTTGTTGGAATCCTTGCGTCCCACAAGCACCGAGACACTGACTGTTTGGCTCAAAGGAACTGTGAACCTCGGCTCCACTGGTAGTGTCATGTTGTATTCCGGGCCCTCCAGGTGATACCTAAGCATGTCACAAATTCCAGGTGGCGGGATCTTGATTCCATTCTGAAGAACAGGGCCTGGGACCACTTCCGAGAAGATTAACCTCTCTTCTGTCCAAATGTCAATGTAAAACTCCAAGTCGTTAAAGGACAATCTTGGGGGAAGAAGGGTGCGACGTTGCGGCCGTTTATGGAAGGTTTGAAATAGTTTGTAGTAGGTTACAGTGGGAGGTGATGGTCGCTTGCAGATTGATGGCCATCTCTTTGCGCACAGGCACTTCCACAAGTAATCATCTTGAGCTATCTCTCGCCACTGTCGACTTACCACCATACAGGAAGCCAGATCAGTCCCTTCCAGTAATGGAAAAACAGCCTTCAAAACTTCTTCGCACGACATTTTCAGCTCACAGATCAAAATTACGGGAAGACCAAGTTATGCTCTGCCAACAGTTTACAGCCGCGAGGGGCCTAAAATTGATTGCCTCATACCGATCCCCTGTAAAAGACACAAAAAATTCAACTTCAGCAGCTATCATCATATCCATCTCGAAGTTCAATACAGTAAGAAAGCAAAATGGAAAACAAGTGCCAGTTGAATTATGAACATACCATACACACTCAATCAGAAATTCCAATTTTGCTCAAAATACAAGTCCTAGGTCAAATTTTGGATATGATGCACAATTTTCAGCCATCCATCTCAAGTTACGCTTGAACCCTCATTCTATCGATTTCAAATTGCAGTATTACAAATAGTTGAGCCATACGAGCGAAAGAAAATCACAAAAGAAATTGAAACACATCCTGAGCCAGAAATTAGAAACATAAAAAGATATACATATACATATATATATATATATACACACACACACACACACACACAAAATTCGAAACAATGAATGTGTACACAAACCCAAAAACAATGCTGATCCTACACAGATGACCAAAGATTAACACAGCAATAACATTATCATGCAATGGTAATTAACATGCATGTATTTCAGTATGTTTACCAGAATTTTATGACCAAACTTGTCAAATTGGCATGAAGCTCAGCTCCAGTGCATCAAAGAAACCCCCTCAAAGACAGTGTTTCTGGTCAAAGCTTGTTATGAAACAAGAAAATTCGAGTTACAAATACCTTATGCATAGATATATAGATATTGCAGTCAACACCACAGAAATTGAACTAAGCACCTTGACAATCTATAGATATAAAGGCCACGTTTGGATGTTGGATTTGGTGCAGGAAATGAAATGAAATCACTTGTGCAATTGTTCCTATTCCTTTTTCCAGATAAACAAACAATTTTTTTTTTTAAGAAAGGCCATCCAGTTTTGTATCAATTTACTAACCCAACCACACAAAATATGACATTTTTAGCTTACCGGACTCCATTTTTCTATCCCTTTATATTTTCCACTCAAGAAATCTAGAAACGAGGCAGAGCATATAAGTAATTACTCTCTTAGGTAGCCTAAAGAATGCAGCAAAAAATGGGTAACATATCCAATCCACACAAACCATGTTAATCAATTACTACTTTGGTTAAGATGAATTTTCCATATTTTGGACCTGAAGAATGGGTAACAAACAAACAATAACTTCAATTTTAATTTTCTTTTCATTTGTTAATTTTTCTGCAGTAAGCAACTGAAAAGTTGCGGTGAATATATCATCCTGCTTTGAAATCCCAAAAAGGTCTATGCACTAGATTACTGTTAAATACAAATCTAACTCTAAAACT
>JAOTRH010149764.1:0-13350 GCA_034768845.1 Heliamphora exappendiculata | reverse complement strand
CTTTTTGGCACTCTTCCCAAGGTGGTCGGCCACTAAGGGGTATTTTTGGCATTTTTGATGTTATTTTGTCTTTTACTACTTAATTTTACTTAAATCCTTATTTTAGGGTATTCATGTGTCAAAATTTGAGTTTTTAAGATTTTTTGCTGTACTATGGGCAAAACGGTCATTTTATCATATTTATAAGGATTTTTAATTTTTAATTCATTATTTTATGATATTTACTTCATTTAGAATGTTAGAAGACTCTCCGGGTGCTAAGGTTTTGTTGCCTGTGTTTTGGACCTTTTTAGGGTTTTTGGGCCAAACTTAGAGTTTTCGATTCGAGTTAGGGTTTTGAACTTTTTATGTGTTCTATGGTCTCGTGGACTATCCACCATTAACACTAGGGTCCGTGTAGGGTCTTTACACGGGTCGTTATTAACTGGGTTATCACAACTAGGGTCTGTACTAGGTCGTTACAAACTACCCCCCTTAAACAAATTTCGTCCCCAAAATTTCGCCCCGTACTTCATCACATGGAAGGTTGAGGATAATTTATTATCATTGTGCCTTCTCGTTCTCTAAAATTGTGTTCTATTTATTTGAGTCATTTTTTATTGCGGGTGTGGATAAGGTCAAGCTCATATGTTCAGCACTTAGAATCAAGGTTATTTTATCCTACTAACATATTAAATTGATTATTACCTAATCTTTAAGGATCTTGTTACATAACCAGTTAGCTCCAAAAAGTTCGTATCTCTGTCACGTTAATTAGCCTCTTCCCATTAACTGTTACTTCTACTTCTGTTGGATCCACTTGAGTTTCTTCTCCAGATATAACATAACCTAAAAATATTACCCAGTCCAACTAAAACTCACACTTACCAAGGTTTACATACGACTTGTGCTTTCTCAGGACCTACATAGAATCTTCAATTGTTCCCTGTGTTCCTCTTCACTCCGAGAATATAACCGAATATCATTCATCAACACAATTACAAATTGGTCTAGAAAGCTTTTGAACACTTGATCCATCAGGTCCATAAAAACAGAAGGTACATTTATTAACCCAAAAGGCATCACCATGAATTCAAAATGCTTATAACAAATGCTAAAGGCAACCTTGGGTATATCTTATTCCCGCACTTTCAATTTATGGTATCATGACCCCAGTCTATCTTTGAGAATACATTGGCTCCAAAACACAACTTTCATCGAGTACAACTTCCACAAGCGATCATATGTCTCTAAACTAGCCCATCATTGAAACTAATTTCGAACACTCCCTACTTCTGTCTAGAAAGACTGTCATTTGATCGAAAACTACCTCATTGCCACATTCAAACGTACATCGAAGACTACTTCCTAATCGACTAACGACTATTAACTCGAAATCACATCACCACTTTGTGTTGAACTATTCTAGTCTTACAACTATCAAGATTAATATCGCCACTTGAATCTAATGAGTCACTACGGCTAAACATACCACACAGACTAAATGCTCCCCCAGGTGTATGCTTACTCATATGAATCACAATCACAATCTCGTCACATATTTTCTTCACGTGCATATCATCCACCCTATAATCCTTTAACTGAACAGTATTAACTCCTGTTTATAAAGTCTCTTATCATCATCACTCAATTTCTTCACACATTTTATGCCACATAATCGAACCAAGGACAATTTTCGCACTTTAATTATTTTATCTTACCCACATTCTACCAAGACACTCAATTCACTCAAGGCTAATTACAAAAATAGCATACCCATGATTCGTTTAGTCTTACTTACGCTTCTATTCTCCTCATCTAAACACTTATTTCTCCCACGTACTCACATTAAGTTGCTACGCAACTCCACTAAAAATAACAAAATTATGTCACTCTCCAACTTCTCATACATAGAGTTCACACGTTCCTATGAAAAAATTCATTCTCTATACCAGCAACATCTACTCACCAATCTAGACAAACTTGTTATAACAGGTCACATCACAAAAATTTTTTGAAAGCAACTTTCTTGTTACTCACATCGATACCACTGTTGGAGGCAATATTGCCAAAATCATTGGTTTTGAAAAACGATTATCGATAAAAATTAACTGGACGGGCGAATGTCGAAATGGGCTCTAGATAAAAATTTTGACGTCGAACAATAAAAAATAAACCTGTGCAACCAAAGTTAATTTAGAAGAATACATTTTGTAGATCTATTCTTCAACTACGACTTGATTCCGAGTTAAAGCTCATGTCAGATCTTCTATCGTATTCCCTTATGCGATCCTCGAACGTAGTGTGGGCTACGATCCTCTGAGAACTCGTACCGACAGAATCCCGATATATTTAAGTCTTGAGAGACAAAAATAATATCATAATAATGATAATAAAAATCATCAAAACTGGTTTAGCCTACCCGCACATATATAGGGCTACAGCAGGGACTTGAAGAGTAATTATGAGTTAGACTTCCAGTGGAATACAGACACCTACTGGAGATTTCTGTAATTATGGAAAGACATGCAGCGATTTCTATAATTTCTATAAAATACTGAATTACAGTTCACACAACTAAAGAACTATAATTGCATTATGACCCATAATCGCAAGACCTTCATATATTGAGCTCCTATTATTAAATGCTTACAATTTCTTCACACATTAAGATTCCGGATAACCGCCAATTAAATTTAATTACTGATAATTTAATTTAATCGGTATCTTGATATTTCTTAAGCCCTTCCGTTTAACTTATTTGACCGCCGGATTAATTAAATTTACCTGTAGGGTTTGGCCCGATTAAAACTTATAAGCATCCTTAAGGGGGTATCGTCAATCCTGATTATTCGGGACGTAGATTCCGTCAATAAATAATATTTGTCGTATAAATAATACTGTTATCCAACTCGTTAGGAATATAGACCCATATAAGATCGCATCCTCTAATGAATCAAAACAACGAATATTAAATATACACAAATTAATAATTATTTTAAGATTAAGAGTATAAGCACTATTCATAATAATCTTGAGGTGTGAATTAATTTATATAGTCAGTACAAAATTAATTATCCCAAATGTCCCGTTCAATACGCACAAAGTGTATTAGCACAGAGAGTTAGAATAATAGACGACGCTATTATCTATTCTATGTAACCAACACAGGCCTATTAAAACTCTATACTACAGTTGTATCGATGGTATGTCAATTTTTATCTAAACTGTGAACATAAAACTTATATTCTGTAAGAACCTAAAATCTGATTTTCTGTGTGCAAGCTGAACTCTACACACCATATTAAATACTGTACAGAATATTGGACATCTATGCATATTAAAAAAATGATACACATACATTACTCATAAAGATTTTCATAAAATAAAAAATTAATTTTATTAAAAAATAAAATTAAATACTAAAAACATGATTTTCAGTATACTAACCCTAACAATCTTCTACTTATACTCAAAACCATACTGCCATACATCTAACTCACATGCCCTCTACATGACTATCAAAAGTATTAGCCGGTAAGCTCTTTGTAAAGGATCTGCAAGGTTGTCTCATGATGTAAACTCTATGTCTGACTGGAAATCTGAGTCTGTGTACCTCAAAGGTATTAGACTATCTGCCTGGTAAACTAACATATAATCCTTAATCCTTTTTAGGTACTTGATTATATTCTTTACCGCAGTTCAATGCTCCTGCCCCAGATTATAATGATATCTGCTAACCATGCCAACGACAAAGCAGATGTCGGGTCAGTGCAAAGCATAGCATACATGAGGCTTCTTACTGTCGAAGCATAAGGAACCGCCTTTATTTTCTCTATCTCATCAGGTGTCTTAGGACACTAATCCTTGAATAGAGTGATTCCATGCCTGAAAGGGAGAAATTCTTTCTTGGAATCCTGCGTGCTAAATCGAACAAGGATATCATCGATATACTTTTGCTTGTGATAAGCTCAACATCTTTTATTTTTGATCTCGCACAAGCTTGATACCAAGGATGTGACTGGCTTCTCCCAAGTCATTCATATCGAATTGTCCAGATAACCATACTTTAATTATAGATAATGCCACTGCATCATTTTCGATGAGTAAGATATCGTCTACATAAAGTACTAAGAAAATCACCACGCTTCTGTTACACTTCTTGTACACACATGACTCATTCAGACTATGATCAAAATTATAAGACTTTATAGGTTGATGAAACCGAGTGTTCCAAGACCTCAATACCTGCTTAAGTCCATAAATCGATCTCTTAAGCTTGCACAACATGTGCTCTTGGCCCTTTGCAATGAATTCGTCTGGTTGTATTATATATATACACTCGTCAAGACTTTCGTTAAGGAAAGCTGTCTTGACATCAATTTGCCAGATTTTGTAATCGAAATGTGCGGCAATGGATAAGAGAATCCGAATAGACTTAGGCATGGCTACCGGCGAAAATGTTTCCTCATACTCGATCCCTTCTTTCTAAGTGAACCCTTTAGCAACAAGCTCAGCTTTGAAGGTTTCAACCTTCCCGTCTATTCCTCTCTTCCTCTTGTAGATCCACTTGCATCTAATGGGTTTTATCCCTTTAGGTGGTTCTAGAAGTTTTCAGACCTGATTGGAATATATAGATTCCATCTCTAAATTCATAGCCCTTTGCTAAAGATTTGCATCGTTATCTTGTAGTGCTTCATTGTAGTTACATGGCTCGGTATCTAGTTCAGCCGGGATCTTATCAAACGACTCTCCTAAGAACATATACCGATCAGGTTGATGAACAATCCTCCTACTACGATGAGGCACTACCTGTGTCTGTGTACTAGTAGTAACAGGCTATGCAAAATTTGAATCCTGTGCATCAGCACCCTGCTCTTTATTTGCACATGTCCCGATAATCCTCCCACTACGACGAGGTAATAAAATATCAGTGACTTGTGATTCCTCTTCTATTATACTGGTATTTTCTCTTAGTTTTTCCAGAACAATATTACTTTTGGGCCAGTGATCCATAATATAATTCTCTTCTAAGAATCGAGCATTGGTGCTAACAATGACCTTTTAATCCTTAGGATTATAAAATAGACCACCATTCATTCCCTTGGGATACTCTACAAAGAAACAAACTTCTATCATCGGTTCCAACTTACCCGCGTTCCCTTTCAGCACATGTGTTGGACACCCCCAAATTCGAATGTGTTTCAGACTGAGCTTATGCTCAGTCCACAATTCTGTGGAAGTAGAAGGCACTGACTTAGAAGGTACCAAGTTCATAATGTAAGCCGCTATCTCTAAAGCGAGTCCTCAAACCGAATCTGGTAAACCTGAATAACTCATCATTGACCTTTCCATTTTTATAAGAGTCCTATTCTTTCTTTCTGCCACACAATTTTGCTGTGGAGTGAGTCAACTGGGATGTAATCCCCTCTGATGACAAGTAATCCTTAAACTCTCTAAAGATATTTTCCACCACGATCGGATCATAGTGATTTGATACTTTTACCCAGAAGCTTCTCTGTCTCCGCCTTGAATTCTTTAAATTTCTCAAAGCATTCAGACTCACAGTGCATCAGGTAAATGTATCAATACCTTGAGTAGTCATTAATGAAACTGATGAAATACTCAAAGCCACGTCTAGCCCGAATTATTATAGGACCACACACATCATAATGAACCAGCTCCAACGATTCTTTAGCTCTATAGCCTTTGGCTGAAAAGGGCCTCTTGATCATCTTAACCTCTAAGCAAGATCCACAAACTGAAAGTGCTTTCACTTTCAATGAACTCAAAGGTCCATCTACTACCAGTCTGTTTATCATTTTTAGATTAATATGACCCAAGCGTAAGTGTTAAAGAAATGTTTGATTCATTAAAGAAGGAAACTTTCTCTTATATGGTAATATAGATGTATTATTCATTTTAGTCAGTTGCAGTGTAGGAGAGATTGGAGTAATAATATAAAGATTATCCATCAATGTACCAGAACAGATAACCCGTTTATTATTCTTAATAACCACAGAGTTATTAAAATAAATCAAATATTCGTCTTTAGCAAATCTAAAAATAGAAACTAAATTCCTTCTAATGGAAGGTACATAAACACAATCTCAAAATATTAAAACTCGATCTCTACCAAAACTGAGAGTGATATCTTCCACTGCAACTGCTATTACCTTTGTATTATTGCCCATATGTAGGTAAATCTCTCCATCAAAAAGTTGTCGAGTTTCCTAGAACTCCTACAATGAATTGCAGACATAATTAGTGGCTCCCGTATCTACACACCAGGTACCGGTAGATAACACTGCTAAACATGTTTCCACAACCAGTGAACAGAAATTACCATGTTTGTTCTGGACTTTAAGAAATATTGGACATAACTTTTTCTAGTACCGGGTCTGGTTGCAATGAAAATATCTGTCTTTTGGTTTTTTCACATAAGTCCGTGGCCCACTAACTACCCTGAAAATCGTGTCTCCCTGTTTCTGAATCTTTTCCTTTTTCATGTCTTTCGGCCTAGAGAAAGAACATTTTTCAGAAATAAACAAATTTCCTAGTAATGAAAAAATACTATTTGTAGTTAAAACTATATCCAAATTATATTTTCATGTAATAAAATTTGGCTCCGTAACTTTGTTTTCTTTGAGTATTGAAGCGAGTGGGTTGAAATCCATTTTAATCTTGAAATCACATAATTAAATAAAATCGTTAATTATGATGAACAAAATATTGAATTCATTTTAATTTGGTTACCTTTACCATTTTAAAATTAATTCGCCAGCAGCCTGGTTACCTGAGAATAGCACGCCACGATGGGTAGACATCTATTATTCTTCATCAGACCAAACAGGTCAATTCTTTTTAATTTTACTATCTAGGAGACTGACCATGCGAAGTAAAATTAAATAGCTGACATAGATTCGGTCAAATATATAAATAATAGCAGTGACTCAGATAAAAAGGATACTATTATATACAGCTAAGTGTTAACCATCACCTAATTTCAAATCAACCGCTTTGCAATGAACCCTTCAAATGGAGAAGTAATCAATACTAACAATTATCTAGAATTATCCCTAAATGAGGTTTGTACCGGCGATACCGTAATTAATCTGTCCGTTGGGGAGAAAGGTCTTACTGCCAACACGCAGGGTTTAATTGCATCGCCTACAAACTGGTGATGGAGACCGCGTAATTTATCTGTGAATAAATTCTCTCTCCCACTTAGATTTTTAAAATATTTTTTGAGGGTTATAAAAAAATTATTTAATTAAAATAAATTTATTAATTTCAAAAAACACACGATCTGAAAGAATCTAGTATCTTTTCGTGTATACGATTTCAAATATTTTGATTTATCAAATAATCTTTCGAAAGTCACACGATCAGAAAGAATCAAACATTTTTTCGTGTACACGATTTTAAATATTTTAATTTATTAAACCATCTTTTTGTATTTAAATGCGTAACAAATGAAATTTAATAAATGCACAGTTTTCCTTCAGCTTTTCAGCTAAGGTAGTGATTAAATGCATTTATTTATTTTATTTTTTGTTTCACATTTTTTGAAAAATAATAATTTATTTTGATTAAATATTTTTCTATTTAATTAATTCAAAATTCATAATTAATTCCTACGCTTTTTTAAGATATCTGATTTTAAAAAAAATCATCTTTAAACGTGATATTTTGTAAAAAAATAAAATATTTAAAGTTTTTTCATTTAATTAAAATTAATTAATTAAAAAAACTTAATTTTATTTTTTAATTACAAAATATTTTAATTAAAACAAAAAATTTAAATTAATTAAATTAATAGGATAAATAAAATTAAAATTTATCATCTCCGCAATTAACATATAAAAATAAATTAAATATAAAATAAATATAAATTTTAATTTTATGATCGAATCGAAATTCTTAAAGAGTTTCAGTATACTGATTAAGATAAGTTTCTAGTATTTGAGATACTGCATAGTTTTATTATTTTCTTATCCTGTTCATATTAGGATTCCTTAGCGTTCTTGTTCTCAAGCACTGGCTTGTACCGAAAATAGCTTGGGATGGAAACCACTTACGCCGAAATACTTGGAAACCGGCTGTTTCATTGTTTGCACTGTTTTCTTAAAAAAAAACAATCCAACCGAAACACTGTTTGCTTGGCTGTTTCGGTTTGCTTGTTTGGCTTTTCGGCTTCATGGAATTTCTTGGCTTTGGAAAACCGCACCCTTAAACAGAAAACTGCTGTGCCGCTGCCCAGTTTTATTAGGAAACTTGCGGTTTGGGAATTGCACTGTTCGCGCCACTGTTTGCCGAACAGTGTTTGGATCATTGCTGCGGTTTCAATTGGAAAGCTGCTGTGCTCCTATTTTGGAGTTGCCTCGGCATGGAAATCAAAGCCTGCTTCTTGGGAATGCCGCGGCTTGAAACTGCTGCTTTTGTTTGTTTGCAAAAGCTGCCGGCGGCTGTTTGGATGCTCCAGCGGCTCTCTTTATATTTTTTTATTTAATCAGAAAAAAAAATTTTAAAAAAAAAAAAAAATTGTAAAACAATAAAAAAAAAATTTTCGCGGCTAAAACCTCCGAAACCACTGCTGGTTGCTGCTGCCAAACACCGTTGTTTTTTCCATTCTTATTTTTATTTTTTCTTTATGATAAACTAGAAAAAAAAACTTAAATAATATAAAAATATTTTTACATCGAAATATATATTCCATAGGCTCACATTTAAACTAAAAATTAATTAATCTAACATGGTCAACCCCGTAACTAAAAAATTAATTAAATAATTATCATCCACGCATTCAATCAAATATGAAAATAAACGATGATCATAAAATCGGGATTTAGAACGCTTACAAAACAAAGTTAGTAACAGTTCTAAAACTACCCGACCGCGATAATCATAAACAAAAAATAAAATGGCTCTGATATTAATTGTTGGAGGCAATATTGTCAAGATCACTGTTTTTGAAAAACGGTTATCGATAAAAATTAACTAGACGGGCAAACGCCGAAACGGGCTCCAAATAAAAATTTTGGCGTCGAATGATAAAAAATAAACCCGTGCAACCAAAGTTTATTTAGAAAAATACCTTTTGTCGATCTATTCTTCAACCATGACTTGATTCCGAGTTGAAACTCCTGTAAGATCTTCTACTGTATTCTCTTATGCGATTCTCGAACATAGTGTGGACTACGATCCTCCGAGAACTCGTACCGGCAGAACCCTGATATATTTAAGTCTTGAGAGACAAAAATAATATAATAATAATGGTAATAAAAATCATAAAAACTGGTTCGGCCTACCCGCACATATATAGGGTTATAGTTGGGACATAAGGAGTAATTATGAGTTAGACTTCCAATGGAACACAGACACCCACGGGAGGTTTCTGCAATTATGGAAAGACATGCAACGATTTCTGCAATTTTTATAAAATACTGAATTACAGTTCACACCATTAAAGAACTATAATTGCACTCTGATCGATAATCTCAAGACCTTCATGCATTGAGCTCCTATTATTAAATCCTTACAATTTCTCCCCACATTAAGATTCTCGATACCCGCCAATTAAATTTAATTACTGACAATTTAATTTAATCGGTATCTTGATATTTCTTAAATCCTTCCACTTAACTTATTTGATCACCGGATTAATTAAATCTACCTGTAGGGTTTGGACCGGTCAAAACTTATAAGCAACCTTAAGGAGGTATCGTTAATTCCAATCATTCAGGACGTGAATTTTTTTAATAATTAATATTTGTCATATAAATAATATTGCTATCTAACTTATCGAGAATATAAACCCATATAAGATCGCACCTTCTAATGAATCAAAATAACGAATATTAAATATACACAAATCAATAATTATTTTAGGATTAAGAGGATAAGCACTTTTCATAATAATCTTGGGGTGTAAATTAATTTATATAGTTATCACAAAATTAATTACTCCAAATGTCCTCTTCAATGCACATAAAGTGCACTAGTATAAAGAGTCAGAACAATAGACGATGCTATTATCTGTTCCTTGTAATCAAAACAGACCTACTAAAACTCTGTGCTACAGTCGTATCGATAGTATGTCCATTTCCATCTAAACTGTGAATATAAAATTTATATTCTGTAAGAACCTAAAATATGATCTTTTGTGTGCAAGCCGTACTCTACACACCAGATTAAATACTGTACAGAATATTGGACATCCATACATATCAAAGAAATGATACACATACATTGCTCATAAAGATTCTCATGAAATAGAAAATTAATTTTATTAAAAAATAAAATTAAATACTAAAAATATTATTTTTAGTATACCAACCATAACAACCACAACAGAAATCGAATACCACTCCATAAGAGTCACACAGTTTAAATGCCAAATGAATACAAACTGATACTTTAAGAACCTATCATGTGAATAACTTGGTCTGTCTAAAATGCACATTTCACCCCTCAAACAATTTTTAGTGTCAATGGGACTCACTGTTTTCAAAAACTCCTAGGCACCAAAATCCTTCAATTGCTTAACTAAATAGTTACCGATTTTTGAAATGATCTTGATAATCCTGATGACGCTGTCTGTAATCATGTGCTTCCATTTTCTCTTTAGTCTTTCCAAAGGTTTCTTTGTTCCTCTTAACTTCTACCATTTGTTCTTGACGTGCTAGGACGTTGGGTTTGAATGCCTCTTATAATAACTGGATCATTTTCTCAGGCGGTTGGTTATTCTAGGGTAAAACAAACATGATAAAAGGTCTGGTTGTGGTAATTACCTAGTCATGTGATCTATTGTGACTTAGTGGTTAATTATTCATCAGGTTCTAAACGTTCATTGTTGTGATCAAGACTCTTCGTTCTTTGATAGTGATGGCAAAAATTTAGACTCTAACACTTCGGTGGGAAGGTCGGTGTGAATATCGATGTATACAGACGTACCTTCTTTGCTAGCGTACTTTAAGGTTAACATGAGTTCAAGGCTATTTGTCATTTTTCACTTTCTCACTATCAATATGAATCTTTTGCTTCTCAGTTTACTGGATGGGTGGGTCAGCTATAAACTAGTCTCAGAGAAGTTCGAATTGTGCCATATGGTGGTGTCGCAAAACATTTGATGTGAAGCTGTCGTTTCTAACTTTAGAAGGCTGATGGCTTAGTTTTATTAGTTGGGACCTTTGAAAAGATATAGTTAGTTGTTACTGACGATCGTTATTACTCATAGTTCTATGAGGCAAGGTTTTGAAGGTCGACAATCAAAAGCATGCGCAAGGTTAGAATGTCTTAAGGTGGAACCCAGATAATTCAAAGATAGGTTGGATTAGGGCAAGTTGTCAAGGCTAAGGAAATCATTGTTAACCCAGATTGAGAGGTCAATTGGGGCTCAAACGCATTTGGACATAAGAGTTAAACATCCAATAAAGATTACAAAGGGGATGTTCTCGGGACCAATCTGTGCAACATCAGATCTTGACAAAAGATATGTTTAAGCGATGGGTAGCTAAACTAGATATTTGTCCTGAAGTTACGTCGGCCTAATGTACTTCAATCTAAGCATCCTAGTCGACTCCCCAAGTTGGAATTTCGAGAGTAAACAAAGATTTCACAAAATCATTGCACAAGGTGTGGTATCTGGATCGAGAGAATTGTATGAGGGTAAAAGACTTTACCAATATCGAATGTTCGAAACCGGTGTTATTAGAAGGGAGGACACACAAAGGGCTTCAATCAGGTACGAAGATTATCATAAAGGCTTGAGAAAAGAACTCATAGGGATAGAGTTGTGGGGTTCTAATGGTGGCCTTCGTAAAACTTAGGCTAGCTCGGGTGTTTCACCATCTAGGGGTTTGTTGGCTTGCTGGTTGTCTATCAGTCATCCTCAGAGATTATTGAGAATTGGGGTTTGTATCAAATCTTGATTGTTTTCATGATTTGGGATCTTGTGAAACTTAATTTGGGATTATGAGATATAGCTTATGAAGAATTCAACAACAATCATTTGTATTTCATTCTAATCACATAACTGGTGTACAAGCTTTTAAAAGTTCACAGAACATATGTACAACATCCAACGAAGGAAAAGATATAACGCCCAATGCACTAAAGCCCAGATGAACAAATGCGGATAGAAGTAGCGGATAACTGAGTCACGCTCCCACGTTACCTCATAGATATTGTAGCAGCACCACTGCACTTCCATGTGCCAAAAGCCCTACGGCCCCATGCGAGCTCTGTTAATTACGGCTATTGGTACCTCTAGGTATGTTTTTAGATTGTTAAAGTCTATTGCCAGGTCACGCGGGTTGATGATTCCTTTCTTATCTCTTGGTTTCTGTGTTTGCATCCACCTCGCATCCATCCTGTCCCCTAATAGCTCTTTGAATCCGATGGTACCTTCAGACGATAGATGATCTCGTCATATCTCTCCAACACTCCTAGTGGACCCATGTATCTCGGGAAAGACTCTGACTTTTTTCACTTCCACGTCCTTTCTGGGAAAACTCTTGCATATACCCGTTCTCTAATACGATAGTCCTTGCGGTACACTTGGTGGCTCTAGTAGATCACTACGTCCATTGCTTCATCATCGTCCATCTCCGGTGGCGGTGCCTCTAATGGACCATAAAAGATAGCTATGGCTCACTCCTCATTCTTGTTGTCATCATCCTCAGGTTCCTCCTCGTTCTCCACCTCAACATCAGCCTCGTTTCCTGCCTCATCTAGTTCTTCGTTTGCCCCTACTTCCCTTACCTCCTCTCCATCATGAACTGGCCACTCATTCAGGAACATCCCTGCCAATAAAAATACATCTATCGGGTCTTGTTTTGCAACGGGTTCTTCCTCGAGGTTCAAGTCTTCCAGTTTAGGTGATGCCTATGGTTCTCCAGCCAGCTCTACGTCAGACGCCATCCTAAGATGAGAGACGATTAGGAAGAGAAGCTTAAGGTTTGGACTTTATGTTTTTAGAGTTATAATTGATAATTTAATAATATATACACTCTACAGAGCTTCTGTTGGGAGATAATCTAACGCCATAAATATATACATGCTCGGTGATCTAGAAAATACATCTTTATTAACTTTCAATAATTACAATAATATGAAATTACAGAAAAATGAAATAACAGAAACAACATGAATAGACCTTGCAAATCGAGTCCTGCAATCACAGTTTCCTTAAGAATGATTCGCCGCCTACCGAGGGTGTTATAGGTATTCCACCGGCGTCACCCTCCCAGGAGAAAACGGCTCCACGATCGTTGGAACACCACCAAGAATTGGCTACGAACGTACTCCGTCTGTCTTTCTCTCTCTTGTAGCTTGCACTATAACCTGAGAACTGTATCTCTCCTTTCT
>JAOTRH010149753.1:0-13351 GCA_034768845.1 Heliamphora exappendiculata | reverse complement strand
GTTTCTGTGAGATATTAAGAGTTTTTCTGAAAAGTTTTTTTAAATATCCATTACTAGCAAAGAACCCAATTCTCCCCTCCCCTCTTGGGTTGCCTGTTTTCTAACAGTTTTTTTTATGGGGTATTTTGTTGAGAATGTAATTGGCAGAAAATATCGCTTCCCCCCACAAGTTCAGAGGTAATCCATAACTAATGAGTAAAACATTCATAATTTGTTTTAAAGTCCTGTTTTTTCGTTCAGCAACTCCGCTTTGCTGTGGAATATAGGGAGCTGTGGTTTGATGGATAATTCCATGTTGTGAACAGAATTCACCAAAAGGTGATTCATATTCACCTACCCTATCACTCCTTAAGATTTTAATCTTTCTGCCAAGTTAGTTCTCAATCTCTGTTTTATACATTATAAAACTTTCTAAGGCTTCGTCTTTGCTCCTTAGCAAATACACATAACAGTACCTAGTACAATAATCTATAAAAGTGATAAAGTATTTTTTGCCTCCTCGTGTTTGAACAAATTTCAAATCACATATATCACTATGGATTAAATCAGGAGGTTCGATACTTCATTCCACAGACTGAAAATGCGTTTTAGTTAACTTAGCTTCTACACAAGTTTTACATTTATGATTTGAGTCAATTTTAAATTTAGGTAAATAATTCATGTTAATTAATCTATGCAATGATTCAAAATTAACATAACCTAATCTACCATGCCACACATAAGAAGACTCAAGCATATAAAAAGAAGATGTAATAGTTTTATTAATAGTTTTAGGAACAACTGTGAGTACATTCAGTTTAAACAAGCCGTCTGACAAGTACCCTTTCCCAACAAATATTTCCTCTTTTGTCAGTACAAATTTGTCAAACACAAAGACGAGCCTGAACCCATTTTTGCTCAACAAAGATTATGATACTAAATTCTTCTGAATTTCTGGCACATACAGGACATTGGTGAGGGTCATCTTCTTTTCGGAGGTCATCTTCAGCACAACCTTTCCCCATCCTTCCACATTTGCAGTAGAAGAGTTCCCCATAAACAGTTGTTCTTGACTTGTCACTGCTTAAAAAGTTGTGAACATTTTCTGATCTGCACACACATGTCGGGTTGTACCGGTATCCACCCACCACTCTTTTGGGTTGGATCTAACCATGTTGACCTTGAATACCACTGCTGTCAGGTTCATCTTAGACACATCAGATGAGAGGTTCTATATTTTAGTAACGTTTGCCTGAGATTGCTTCTACCTCTTTGAGGCATTTCTGTGGTTTTTACGGCTACGGAAGTCTTTCGTCCGATGGTTCGACTTTTCGCACACGAAGCACCTTCCCATGAACTTCTTAGAATCACCACCCTTGGCCTTCTGGTTGTGATTTTTTCGCTTCTTCCCTTTCTGGGCTTGTTCCACTACATTGGTCTTCGCCTTGAACTGGAACCCCTGTGACCCTTTCTTCTCAGTGATGCAATTATCTTCCTCAATCCTGGGCCTGACAATCAGGTCTTCAAGCTTTATTTTCTTGCGCTTGTGCTTCAGATAGTTCTTGAAATCCCTCCAAGATGGTGGCATCTTTTTAATAATAGCAGCCACTTGGAAGGACTCACTCAAAGTCATGCACTCGGCATGAATCTCATGCAGAATTAGTTGAGGCTCTTGGACCTAACTGATGTCGGTCTTCGAATCCACCATAAGAAACTCGTGGAATCTGCCGACGATAAATTTCTTCATTCCGGCATCTTTCGTCCTGTACTTATTATCAAGTGAATCCCATAACCGTTTCGCCGTCTTCAGCGGACTATACACGTTATACATCATGTTGTCTAAACCATTCAGGATGTAGTTGCGGCACAAAAAGTCAGCATGCCGTCATGCGTCGACTGCAGCCACAACCTACTTGTCGCTCTCATTCTCAGACAACGAGGGAGCATCCTCATAGAGGAACTGCACCAGATTCAGTGTCGTCAGGTAGAACAGTATATTTTGCTGCCACCTTTTGAAATATGCCTCGTTGAATTTTTTTAATTTTTCCATGTTGCTCACAGGAACCGTAGTAGGAATCGCGGCTAGAATAGAGGCCGAAATCTGGGCCGGAACAGGGGCCACCACAGGGGTAGAAGCAGTAGGGGTAGGATCCATTCTGTTGTCGATTTCGGTTGCCATAACTGCAAAAGTCGAATTAACACCAAAACAGAATCCAATAACAATTTATTAAAATAATAATTTTAAAAATGCAACAACTATATTAAATAAACCAAGTTTATTAAACTGTTTATTAAACTTTAAACAGTAAATAACAATACTGTATCTCAAATTAAACAGTACGGTAAAGCACTACTTGAAATCAATATCGACAGTAAATGATTCCAGAAACTAAATATAAAAATAGACTATCTATCTTAAGATTGTTGGTTTTGAAATTTCTAGAATAACAATAATATGCCGGTTTTAGAAAAAACTTGACAGCAAACACTTGTAATAAAATAAATTACAGTAAACTGAAACAATTTCAGAATAAGATAATCTGTATTTTATAGTTACAGAATAATACAACAAATAAAAATTTTCCAAAACTACAGTGTGAGGATACTGTTTTGTGCAAAGAAAACTGAAGTAATACAGAAAAACTTAAACTAGAACAGAACCAGAAAAATTAATAAAATGAAGAACAGAAACTTAAAGCTTAAAGCTTAAATAGAAAAATAGAAATTTAAAGTTTACAGAGCAGTAGCAGAAGTATGAAGAATAGAAACAAGATTGAACGGTGCAATCGAGTTCAGTGTTCGACACTGTCTCGTTAAGACAGATAGCGTCTCGCCTCGGTGCTTGCGTTGTATCAGGCGTCTGCCTCCAGGATGAAACGATTGCCGTGTGCAGATATAGCACGGCAGTCTGCACACCAACAAACGTTGTTGTGTTGAACTTTCTTGATAAACTATGACAAGAAGATGCAGAGTTTCGGTAATAGAGGAGGAGCAAAAAATTGAGTGAATAAACCGGATCTGCAGCAGCCTTTAAATAGGCACTGCTGGTGACAGTTCGGTTTCAGCCGAACCGACACGGCACCGGTTCGGTCTGTCCCAACAGACGCGAACCATAACGGCCCCAGTTTAGTCTGTCTCAACAGACGCGAACCATTCCTGACTCAAACGGTCCCGAATCTCCAACGGTTCGGTTTAAACAGTAACGGACAAATTTAAAATTTAAAATTTAAATTCAAAAATTTAATTAAATAGATTTTCTGCAAAAAGATAAGGGTCAACCCACGGCCCACAGACCCGAGCCCGGCTAGACACGGCTTGCCGGTCGGGCAGCGACGCGCTCGTGTGGTTCAATGAACCAAGTTGAACTTTGTCCATAACTCATCTCCCAACAAAAGTTGGGATGACCTAAAGGGCCATCCCTTTATATCCAACCTAGGCTTTATAAGCTACCATAAACTTCTATCCCCAACCAATGTGGGATTTGTACATCCTTTTATAATTGCTTGGAAATTCACTCTTTTCATTCCCAAGCAATGTGGGATAAGACTTGTTACAATTATTTTGTCAACTTTCATGGCACATTTTTGGAGTCAATTTCTCATTCACCCGTTAACGGGTTTGAACGCCACAAAATCTATAATTAAACTACTTATGGAGGTAAACATATTAGGACTTGAAATCATCCAAAAAGATTAATCCAATCTAAAGTTATTTAGTTTCAAAGTTAGCTAAAATCATGTTAAAAAAAGTTCAAAATTCATATATTTTCCAACAAAATCAACAAAATAAAATAAGTAAAATAAACAATGACGGCAAACTAAGCTTTAAATTAAAGGATTATGCTTATCACTTTTCACTTGACAATAGATAATAGAGTAATAAGAACATTTTTTTTAATATTAATATATTTTTTAAATTTTTATTATTATTTTTATAAATATTAATAAATTTTATACATAGGGAGTGTTTAGGATTCTTGAAACTACAAATTTATATATTCTAACTAGTAGCAGAAGTTGTGAGTGTTTAGTAAAAAAAATTAGCTTGTAATTGAAATAGAAGAAAAAGTAGTGAAAACATGTATTAGAAATTGTGAGTGTTTAGAAGATATTGTAACTTATAATTAAAATTAGTAGTAAAAAGTTAAAAATTATGTCAAGAAACTTGGCCAAACACCCTCATATATTTATACATTTTTGTTGGAATTTAAATAATAATCTCAAAAAACGAACGAAAGTACATATATATACACATCAAAGAAAAATCACGCAATGATATACGTGGTTTGGCACAACCTACCTTCGTTCACATGTGAGAGAAATAATCAATTATAACTATTGAATATACAATTTCGAAATTAAAAATATCCCAAAACTTAACACCTATACCCTGAGCCCATAAACAAATTTCGTTTTTTTGCTCAAATGTTACTCTTGTACGCTTGGTATTTTTTCATCTCTTCCTACATTTCTACTCCTTTTGATTAAATTCTTTACTCAAATAACTAGAAATATAAAATCTTATTTATAAGCAAATCCTAAAATTTTAATCCCATATAATTACAAAACCTACACATATTAGACTTCATGTGAATTTATGACTATAGCCCAGCCCAAATACATGTTAGTAAAATACTAATTATATGAATCAGCATAATACAAGACATTCCCCTAATAATCTCCATCGTAGTTTAAATTTTGCAAACCACCTTGAAGATAATCAGTGTCGATATCAATTTCTGTCGTTGCCGTTTATCCACCACACTCAAACTAGCTTGGTGCGCACCTATAAACTAAGATGCATGTCACTTATTCGTCGAGGTGTCCACTACTTTACCTATTCGTCGAGGTGTATTGGTTGCTAATCATCTATCAAATTAAAAAATCGCCATCTAATTTTACCTACAAGTTAAATTCCAGTTGCATCCAATTATGATTAGTCTTCAGTCATGGATTGAACTAGATGGATCCCAATTATCTCTGATCACCCATAATTAAACCCGATTGCCACTAATCAAATCTAATTTTTGAGCTAAATCTGTCCAATCTCATCAAATCATTTAGAATTTGAAAATTTTGACCGTATCGATGAATCCGCAGCGTTGAAAAATCTAAAAAGACACATTCTCCTTAAATTAATTTGCTATATACACGAGCTGATATAACAAAAATAATTTAAGCTATGAATTTTAAAATGATTTGCCACACTAGATCATAGCCCATGGAATACCTCTTTTCCAATCCAAAAAACTAATCTTTCAACTGTGCAACAATGCCCTCTATCCAATCGCGTGTAGGCTTTTTCGTCGCAACAAAGATTTACGTGAGCTTCAACCTTTTTCTTTGGCATATCTTTGATTTCGACTCTTGTGTGCGCTCACCGAATTATCCACCCTACTGTTTATCATTGATTTTTTTTTCATTTTCTGTACAAATTAATTTTTGATATATTTCGAATTGAAATAAAAAATAATAACTTCCTCTGATTATCTACCACGGTTTGAATTGTCCACCGTCAGCTCTGATACCATTTGTTAGGATTTAAACACTAATTCATGAACGCGAACAGAAGAAAAAACCATACAGACACCAAAAAACTCACACAAGAATTTTTGTGCTTCGACACAACCTGCCTACGTCTACGGGTATGGAAGATAATCTAATATAACGGTAGAGTATACAATCTTGAAATAAAAAATACTACAAAATTCAACACCCACAACTTGAGACCTGATACAAACCATGTTTTTCCGTTCCAATGTTACTCCCGTGCCTTCGGTGTTTTTTCATCTCTTCTTACATCTCTACTCTCTTTTATTCAACTTTTCGCAGACCTACTAGAACTATAAAGCTTATATTTATAAGCAAACTCAAAAACTATAGCCCCTATATAATTATGAAATCCTAAAATTCTAGCTACTATATAAATATGAAACCATAATTATATAAATCTGCAGAATACAAGACACATACCTAACGATCTCCACATTTTCTTGAGTTTTGCAAATTATTTTGAAGATAACCAGTGTCGATGTCGATTGTGCTGTCGTCGTCAATCCGCCACACTCAAACCAGCATGACCTATACCTCTATACCAAGACGCCTAAAACATATTCATCGAGGTTTTCGTCATCACTACTTATTCGCCGAGATGTAATGATTGTCAATCATCTATCGAATCAGAAAATCGCCATTTAATTTGACTCCACCTGAAACTAATCTTGATTGTCCAGTGCATCGTCTTTTGCTTTGGACATCATACCAAGTCGTTGACTTTTTTTTCTTATTCTTTTCTTGTGCAAAATAAATATATTTAATTTATACGGTGGAAATCAAAAGTTATACCTTGCTCCGTTCACCCACCACGGCTTCGCGTTGTCAACCATCTGCTATGATACCACTTGTTGAGAATCGTCCACTGTTAGCTCTAATACCACTTGTCGAAATTTGAGTACTAATCTCCGAACGCGAATGAAAGCTCATCTATGCACACACACAAAAATCACGTAACGATATACGAGATTTGGCACAACCTGCCTACGTTCACAGGTGAAAGAAATAATCAACTATAAATGTAGAATGTACAATCTTTTAAATAAAAAACTGTTAAAAATAGTGAATTCAATTAGCTATTATTCTAAAATTATTGGCCATTATTCTAGAATTAATTTCTGAATTCAATTGGTCATTCAATTAGCAATTGAATATCAGAAATTAATACCATTCATTGGCAATTGATTTCTCTTTTCAATTCTGTTGTAACTCTACATGAGAGAAATTTCTTATATAGTCTCTTTTGGTATTCTGCAAAGGTATGATGCACACAGACAAGAGATAAGTGAAGAAACAAAATACAGGGAGAGAGAGAGAGAGAGAGAGAGAGAGAGAGAGAGAGAGAGAGAGTAGATTACAATTGTCTGTTGTGAGAGAGAGAAAGGCAGACGAGATGCATTCGAGTAGCCGATCTTTGGTGGTGTTCCAATATTCGGGTCAACCGTTTTATCTTTGGAGAGTGACGCTGGTAAAGAAACCTACAACACATTTAGTAGGCAGTGAATCATTCTTAAAGAAACTGCGTTTGCAGGACTCGATTTGCATATTTTATTTATGTTATTTCTGTAATTTTATTTTCTGTAAATTTTATTTATTGTAATATTTAAAAGTTAATAAATGTATACTTTATGTACCACCCAGTATTTCTTATGGCGTTATATTTCTCCCAACAAAAACGTCTTAAAATCTGACACCCATAATTTGAGTTCTGAAATAAATCCCGTTTTCTCGCTCAAATATTATTTTTGTGCCTTGGTATTTTTTCACCTCTTATTACATCTCTACTACTTTTGATTTAATTTTTCATACAAAACTAGAATTATACAATTCTATTTATAGGCAAACTTTAAAACCCTAACCCCATATAATTACAAATCTCTAAACATATTATATTTTTTGTGAATTTATTACTTCAGCTCAGTTTAAATATATATATAAATAAATATTAATTATATAGGTCTGCAGAATACAGTACATACATCCAACAATTTTTTTTACTAATAACATATGAATTTTCCTAAATTAAAAACTATGTGGGTTTATTTTCTATTCGTTATTAGATTGAATAGAATAGAAATGATTAGTAATACGAGCGGTCTTACATATTTTTTAATATATTAAGAGATTATAGATGTAATTATATTTATAATGAGAAATTTAATTTTTGTTTAGAGTTGAATAAAGAATTAATAAAAATTGTAGAATTATTTTTGATAGTTAGATAAAAAGGAAAAATAATATGATACTTGGTACTAATAATACTAATGAAGGAAGCCTGGTACTGTTAGTCCAATTTTTTTAATACAAACGTAATACTCATAATATTAAGATAATAATTTTTTTTTTGATAAATCAGCCTCGTCTACTTATTTAATCCGCCTTTCTTATTTACATAAAACAAACAAGTTTTTGAATTATTTGGCAAAATTATTGTTAATAATTTTTAATTTTTTATTATTAATTTTAAATATAAATTATAATTTTTTTAAAATACTAACCATTTCTATTACAATTTATAATTTTTATTAAATATTTATAAATTTTATTTTAAATTATAATTTTTAAACTATTAATTTTAGAAATTGCAAACACACTCCAACTAGACAACAAAAACACGGTACCTATGAAATGATGTGATCAGAGACGGGAAAGGGTGGGGGAGGAGGAGGAGGAGGAGGAGGAGATAGGTGTCCCACCGATCAACATCATGTACATGGAAATGTCGTGTTAAAGCGAGACACTGGATTGTTCCTCCATGCAGTTGTCACCAGACCCTTAAAAGGGGGGCGGGACTGATATATTTTGAAAGGTGTAAACTAGAAAAAGCAAGAGCCAACTGGAGGGAATATATATATATATATATATATATATATATATTGGCAGCTGCATGGGACAATCAGTACCCTGTCAAAGTTATTTAGAAAATTATACGATTATTTAAAAAAAAATATTAATCGAAGTCTATTAAGTTATGATTAAAGAATATATAATATATAAATATTTGTATAAAGTGTATTGATATTTATAAAAATATTATATTTTACACTAAAAAGTATATTATTATTAAAAAAATTTATATCTATTAAATTATTATTCAAAATTTATTAAGCTTTCTTTAGTAGCACCTTTATTTAAAACAAAATCATGGTCATTGAGTGCCTAAGAGCCCGTTTGGTACTGTTTTTCAAAAATTATTTTCGGAGAATTTTGTTTTGAAAAAAGCAAAAAAACATTTGGTTGGCACTTCTAAAAAAAACGAGGTTTGAAAAACACAACAAATTGAGTTAAAAAATTGGGTGTTTTTGAAAACAGCTAAATGATGTTTTCATTTTTTTGGTCAAATTTTTTCGTTCGTCGTTTGTACGATCAACACAAAAAATCAACCGTGCGATCATCGTCGTCGTCTTAGGCGGTTGTTGTTATCGCCGTCGTTCGTCTCAGCTTCTCAGGCGGTCGCTGTTGTCGTTGCCGTTCGTTTCAGCCTCTCAGGCGATCGTCGGCGATGTTGGCATCAGCATCGCGAAGCTCAAATTCGAAGGCGTCGAAGGCATTGTCGGCATCGGCATTGGCATCGACATCGCGAAGCTCAGACTCGAAACTCAAATTCGAAGGCGTCGAAGGTGTCGTTAGCATCGGCATCGCGAACCTCAAACTCGAAACTCATATTTGAAGGCAGCGGCATCGCCACGACCTTTCTTCGCCATTCAAAGTTGTCATTATCGTCGTCAACTAGGGTTTTAAGTTTTTCCGCCGCCGTCGTCGAGCTTCCACCATCGTCGCCGGCCTGTCATCGTCGTCGGCGAGTTACCACCATTGTTGCCGTCGTCGCGAGACATTTTTCTGATACTCGTTGGCGGCGGCGCGACCTCTGGTTACTCTCAATGTGGTTGCCGGAGTTAAGGTTAGGATTAGGATTAGAGTTTGGATTAGAATTTTTAAAAATACTACACCAAATACAATTTCTCTTTTTAAAATATTAAAAAATAATTTTTAAATTTGTTTTTTAAAATAATTTTTAAATTATAATTTTAAAAAATACAACTAAACAGACCCTAAGTCTCTTAAGAACTATACGATTGTTTAAAATAAAATTAAATTATGCCCTTTATTAATATTGAATTTTTCATCATTTTCTTTTGACTGGAAAGATAATTAGTAAAAAATATCCTATAGAACGCAAGCATTGAGATTTTCATCGTGTAAGTTAGAAAAAACAAGAGCCAAGACCATGTTCCTAAACAAACATGAATGATGTGAAATTAATTATTAAATATAAAATATTCAAATAATCTTGTTAAATAATCGCGTAGTTCTTAAAAAACTTTGGCAGTGCATGCCCTTTTCTTTTGAGAGGCAATAATCACTCCAAGAGGGGTGAAAGTGAAGATAAAAAAAATTTAAATTTATGTAAAAAAATAATCTTAAAACTGGTTTTATGTTTTTAAAATTTTTATTCATTAGAATTTTTAGGCCTCATTTTAAAAATTCGTCTAAGGCCCTTAAATACTCAGGGTCAGGCCTGTATAGGTAGTGTTTGTCAATATTTAAATTAGTAATTTTTAACTTGTAGTTTGTAATAAAAATTGTGAGTGTTTGATAAAAATTATATCTTGCAACTAAAATATAAAAAAAATAGTTATAATTTATTGTAAGAATTGTAAGTATTTAAAAAAAATTATAATTTATAATTAAAATTAATAATAAATAAATAAAAATTACTAACACTAACTTCGACAAAAACATCCATAATAACATTTTTTTGGGTACAATATAGTGCAAGCTCACACCATCCCGCCCATATGAGATTGTTATGAGTCCTTTTATCTCTACACACACGAATAATGTGTTTATTTGTGCTTTGAATAATTCTTTGGGTAAATTTTACTGATCAGAGATTTTTGACAAAAATAAAATTTTTTTCTGTAGTTTTAAAAATGACACTAACCTCTCTCCAAATTTAATTTTAACATTAAATACATCAAATCGTTAAGATTTTTAACGAAAATCACTTATCTCACCACAAAATTGCTCTCAAAATCACGTTCACCTCAAAATCACCCCCCAAAATCACCCACAAACCCACCCCAACCGAGAACCACCATAACCTCAAAACCACCGCTGACCCCCACACCCTCATCGCCGCCGCCCGCCTCCCTCACCATCGACCCCCACACTGTCGTCGCCGCCGACCCCCGCCACTGCCGTCCCTCTCTTTGCCCTCTCTCTGTTATATTCTCCTCTCTCTCTCTGTTATATATATATAACAGAGACTGCCTCCCTCCCCAAATGACCGACGTAACCACCGACCGCCCACACCCGCCGCCAATCGCCCCACACACCGCTGGCAGAAAGGAGAAAGAGAGTGAGAGACGACAGAGGGAGAGAGAGAGTGGCAGAGAGCAGTGATCGACCGCCGATCGCCCCTACACACCACCCACACCGCCGACTGCCCCCCACACCCCTACACCGACCATCGACTGCCTCCCTTACCGCCGTCGCCGCCGACCCTAGACCGAGAGAGAAATGGTAGAGAGGAGAGAGAGAGAGACAGCAGAGGGAGAGAGAGAGGGCAGAGAGCAGAGAGATGGACAACTGTGGCGTGGTCGGCGGTGTGGGGGTCGGCAGTGAGGGAGGCGGGTGACGGCGCTGAGGGGTGGGGGGTCGTTAGTGGTTTTGAGGTTATGATGGTTTGGGGGGTGATTTTGGTTTTGATAGCGGTTTTGTGGTGAGGTAAGTGGTTTCTATTAAAAATCTTAACGGGGTGTATTTGATGTTAAAATTAAATTTGGGAGAAGGTTAGTGTTATTTTTGAAACCACATGGGGTGTTTCTGTTTTTGTCAGAAATCTCAGGGATAGTTAGTGAAATTTACCCTAATTCTTTTTATGTTTTAATCAAATTATTTTTTTTACTCATCTTATTGAAATGAGTTAAAAAAATAATTTTGTACTCAAAATATAAAAGGTTTTAAAAATACAAAAATAAGCAAATAAATCAAATTTTATGTTGTTTAATTATTTTTGTCTTTAGTGGATTATTTTTATCTCTTGATCAAATTTTAACTTTTTTTTGGTTAATTCCATCGAAATGATTAAAAAATGTATGAAATTACAGTAAAAAAGGTGAAAAAATCAGAAAAAAAAAACAAAAATAAGCAAAAGATTTGAATTTAGCCCAAACAGAGCCTACAGGTGCAACCCAACCGATCTAAATTTGCAATAGAAATTTATAACAGATAAGTCTCATGCTCCACTTTCCTTTCCCTCATTATCTACACTCACTTTGTACTTATATGGTAATTCCATTGAAATTTAGGCTTTTGCTTTAAATAATTTTAAGTTAAATAAATAAAATATTCAATTGGTACAATTTTAAAATGTCTTAAAAATTGAAAATGTATTTTGCTTAAATTTACTTTAAGTGACTTTAAAATCAAATGTAAATTGTTATAGAAAAATTCAATTTTTTTACATAAATTTATATGAAATATAAACCTTGTTTGATAGATCTAGACGATTATGTTCTAGAAGTATATTTGTTACAAAAATTAGGATAATTTTTTAAAATATATAAATATATTTTAGTTAATAAATAAAGGCAAAAAGAATAGAATCAACCTTCGTTTGGTACTTGGCTTTAATTTAAGTTTTTTGTTTTTAAGTAACTTTAAACTAAATAAATGAAAAGTATGTTTGATGAATTTTATAGATAACTTAAAGGTTCAAAATAATTTTAAGTTAAAAGTCAATAAGGTAATAAATCAAAAAAATTTAAGTAAAAAAAGTGTTATAAATATTTTTTTTATATTTACATAATTTTTTATTCAATATAGATTTTGTTTGATAGATCTCAACGAGTAAATTTTAAAAATATAATTTTTATAAAAGAATAGATGTATTTAATAAAATTATAATATTTTTTAAAAACATATAAAAATATTTTAAATTAATAAGTAGAAAAGCAAAAAAGCTAAAATTAAACAAAAAGACAAAAAATTGAAATTGTCAAATAAGGAGTAACCCAAAAGACTTTAAAACTGGTTTAAAACCAGGAACCAAACGAAGACATTGATAATAAGCCAAATCAATCAAATAAATGGAAAAGAAATTTTTTTTGAGGCTTTTTAAACAAAAAACTAATAAGCCGGTTTAAAACCTCAAATCAAATAATACATTTACTTCAGTTTTATAGAGAAAACTGAAATATGTACACAATTGGAGAAAAACCTTTTTGTCTCGTTTAGTTGAAAGTTTACTTTTATAAAATAATTAATGTATTTAAATTATTAATAGTATAGTATTTTTTTGTATCAAATGTTATTTGATTGAGAGTATGATAATTTTAAAATAAATAATACGTTATTTGATTTGACATAATTTTAGTAGATTAAATTATTTTTATTTACAAAAATAATCAAAATAATTTCAGAACTAACTAACTCACCCCACCCCTCCCATGCGATTGCGATAATACCTCATATGGGGTGTTAAGTTAGTTGATGGGATTTTTTTTAACTCCGTGAGAGGGTTCTTGTTGTGAGTAATTCACACCATGGAGAGCTGCAAGCTTCAAAAATATTTTATTTTGTATTTTAAAATTTAATTTAAATTATTTATTATGTTGTAATTGTCGACTAGGTAATCTTTGTATAAAAAATATTGTTAACTTATTTTTATTAAAGCCATGATTGGCAACTTAGCTTATTTAAAACTACAGTGGTGGTTAGTGTTTTTGTCAAAAATCAGAGGAGTGGTCAGTGTAATTTACCTTAATTTTTTTTATTTATCTACTTAGACCCTGATTGGTAACTTGTTCACCGTT
>JAOTRH010149742.1:0-13352 GCA_034768845.1 Heliamphora exappendiculata | reverse complement strand
CTAACTTTAAATCAAAATACCCGGCGATCTGAGTGGCAATCGGTGGTGTCATGGCTGTGTGGGGTGGTGGTCTGCGGTGGCTGGGGTTGGCTCAAGTGGTTGATGGTGGCTCACGGTGGTTGTTAGGAGAGGTGAGGTGGTAACTAGCGCGGCTGTGCAGTGCTCGATGGTGGTGCGTGGTGTGGGTGTCGAGGAGATAAAAAGGGGGAGGAGGAGGAGCTCACCGGCAGTGGCACGGTGATGGTCGGCACAAGTGGTGGTGGTCGGCGCCGGCGGTGATGGACGTTGGCAGCGCAGGTGGCGGTGGCGCTTCGGCTCTGCATCTTCTTCTTCTTCTTCTTCTTCTTCTTCTTTTCTCTCTCTCTCTCTCTCTCTCTCTCTCTCTCTCTCTCTCTCTCTTTCTAATTGTGGCCACAGATCAAGAAGGGACAAAGAGAATTAGGAGGAAGGATGTAGAAATTACTAAGTCGGTTTTTCTTTACTATTTTTTAGTTTATTTTTTATATAATTTTAATTAATAGTATTATACATTTTATTTATTGATTATATATTTTCTTTTATAAACATTTTTTTAAAAGATTATTTTAAATTTTTAGGCAATAATCTCGCCACCATAAAAACAACAAATATTCAAATAATTTTGTATCTTACGTGAATAATTCTAGATATTTATGTCACATATTGTTTTTTTTTTCATGTTGTTTCTTCACCCGTATGATTTTTTCACTATACTTTGACTAATAGAATCACTTTGTTACAAAGCCGTTTTTCTTATCTATCCATAATTCGTACTGGTTGTTCAGTATAACTCTAGTCTCTGTCTATCTCCACGGGTGGTCGTATCAAGACATTTGTTGGGTCAACGACGTATTTTCTTAGCATCGATACATGAAAGACATCGTGAATATTAAAAAGGTCTAGCGTTAAGGCTAGGCGATAAGCTACTAGCCTAATTCGTCCTATGGTTTCAAAGGATCTGCTATATCATGGGTTAAGTTTCTCTTTTTTACCAAAATGCACAATTCCCTTTATCGATGAAATCTTAAAGAAAATTAAGTCACCTTCATGGAACTCTAACTCTCATATGTTGGCATCTACATAACTCTTCTATCGATCCTAAGAAATTTTTAGTTTCTCATGAATTTTTCCAATCCTTTCTATGATTTCATGCACTACATTAGGTCCGGTGAGTTGTTCACTTCCTATATCAACCCAACAATTTAAAGATCTACATGGTTTGCCGTATAAAACTTCAAATGGAGTTACACGTAGAATCACTTGGTAACTGTTATTATATGTGAATTCTACCAAAGATAGGTGTTCTTCCTTAAAAATCCTAGTTATTGATATGCAACAAGTGTATAGCAAGCACACGCACAAGTAAATCAACCAACAAATAATAAAACAAGGGATTTTTACGTAGAAAACCCCAATAAGGGTAAAAACCACGGGACCAATCCTAGTTCGAGAAAACAAGCACTAAATATGAGTTTGGTTACAAGAAAAGCCTTACAACACCCGTCGAATACTCAACCTAAGGTTACCCGTCTTCTTGCCGAATCCTCGTGAGCCAATCCTGTGCTTGTTTGCCATTGGAATCCTCCGTCGGTCTTTATCACTTGAGACTCCTCTCAAGTACAGGTTTTGATGATGAAGATGATGAAGATCGTGAATTAATGATGATCGTTGAACAACTCAAACTAACATTTAATCATCAATTCTCCTATGAGAATTCCCCCTCACTCATACTAATCAAATCTCTCAATATAGAACAACCATAAAACACCCGCACACCCAAGTTTCCTAAACTACAAAATATATATTCCACACAAAAGCTGCTAACCCTACTGAAAATATAACTCAGCCTCGAGATAGACCGCTCGAGCGATCTTTAGACCGATCGAGCGGTCATGCCAGAAAGATCATTATACTTTGATGCTGAATGCCAGGAATTTGGGTAGCAAAACTTTTATATTCCTCATCAAAACTATAAAAAAAACTTTCAACAACCACAAGTGCATTATATCGAAGTCAAAGAAAAAACTTAAGTATTGAAAACATAAAGATCGTATCATAGAGATGCCAACAAGAGGAGGAAGAGACTGAGGAGGAAAAATCCTAACAATCTCCCCCTTTGACAATTCTGTGACAACTACCAGGTAATCCAAAACGAATCAACCATTCCCACAACAAAGAGACAGAGATTACTCAATAGCATTATTCAAAGCATATGTATTCAACTGATAGAAAGAAAGTAAACAAGAAACTCATATATATGCCAAGAACAATGTAGCTCAATGATTCCCAAAATACCATCAACCACAAAAACAAAAATGACAACCTGAAAAGATTCCAGCTAAAAAAAAAGGTATCTCTGTCAAAACCATTAAAGATCTATCAACAACCACCAAAAACTGTATCTCTATCAAAGACCAATGTATCTCCCAAAGCAACTATACCACGTGCTATCTAACACAAAACAACTATACCACTTGCTATCAAAATCTTCAAAATCTATATGCTCAACACATGAAAAAAACTATACCAGAATTCTCCCCCTTTGGCACTGAATTGCCGAAGAGAGGCAACAAACAAAATCACTAAGGAGTGGGTAGACGGGCACTGACAAATGTCATAAATTCCTGTTGCTCCTGCCAGACCATCTGTGAATGCTAAAGCAAGCTCTGAACATAAGCACGGAGCAAATTCACGTCCTCACGAATCAACCCAATCTCGGCCTCCAAGCGAGTCAACCGATCAAGCACCTCTGGCTCGGGGGGAAGATCAACGTCTAGATCAAAGCCCAGCTCCTCAGGGTCAGCAACCCCAGCTCCAGAAGGACCTTCAAAGGGGGAAACCCGAGGAATATGGGAAGAACTCTGTTTTAGGGTGGTTTTTGAGATAGGCTTAGGAAGAAAAACAAGCTCATCGGGATGTGCCCCAGTATGATACTCAGGGATGTGAAGGGAACGTAGGAACTGAGTAATGAAGAACCCAAAAGGGAGACCAAGAGAGGACTTGCCTCTAATAACTCGCACAAGCACATAAAACATGACTAAAGAGATATCAACATTTTTCTGGTTAGCAATGGCCCACAGCAGATAGCCATGAGGTTGAGCAATCTCGGATGTGTGGCCTTTTGGAGCAATGTTTACACAAACAATGAGATTTAGAAGACAATACTCAAGGGTGAGATCCCTTGAGGAATAAGAACACCTGCGATCCAAGAGCGGGATGACCCGCAAATAGCCCAAGCAGTAAGACCATAATCAAACGTTTCCTCACGAAAAAATGAGGAACGAGGAAAAATGGGGTCAAGGGGTTGAGACTCCAGACAAGCCAGGAGGCAATAATGTCCGGTGTAAGAGTGAAATCAATGCCTCGGACATGCCCAGAGAAAGTATCAATCTCATAAGATTATTCCACAAGAGATTTATAAAACTCTCGGACTAGAGAAAGGTTCACCGATAAAGACGAATTGAAGGATAGCAAAGCATCCCACTTAAGGGCAAGAAAGGATGCGATAATGGTGTTATCGGGAAAATCCCGAAGAAGCACGCTCTGTTCCAATAGGACCGGACATTTGACATAAGAAGCAAGAAAGGTTCTAAGGGATGTGCTAGATTTAAACCGATTGGAAAGCTCAGAGACATTGCCCGGGGCGGTAGATTTTGCACGGTACTTAGGAGGTATGATTCTAGGATGTAAAAAGAATACCACAAGAATGAAGGATGCACAACCCCAAACCAAACAAAACCGAACCATAAGACCAACATAATAGGAAAGGGGAAAGAAAAAAAATTAACCAAACAACAATTAGAAACAAAAACAAATAAACAATTACCTTAACACAAACGAACACACAAAAAACAAAAAAAAGACTAACCCTAAACAATACAAAAAAAAGCAAACCTCCTAAACAGGAAACTAAACAATGAAAACATAAACCCTAAACAATGAAACTTGTGTATTGAAACTAAGAGCTAAGACCAAAAACTAACCCAAAAAAACTAACCCTAAACAGATATAGAGAGGAGAAAGAGAAGACTCACCAGAGAGAAGAGACACCCCCACACGAGACTCCCCCGAAAGCTTCGACCTTGAAGAGAAAATGCAAGGGAGAGATGACGGCGCCGAGAGAAGAGCGATAGGGACTTCAAACATATGAAGTTGAGAAGCCCTTGAAGAGAATCTGAAAACACAAGAGGCACGAAGACCGCTTGAGCAGTGTTACCTCTGCAACACAAAAACTGAAGGACAACAAAAACAACCGAGAGGTATGAATGACTGCCCGAGTGACCGCTCGATCGGACTATCGGGCTGTGAAAGGGATGTCTCGGTATTTTGTGCAGAGATATGCAGAACAGGGAAGGGCAGAGACTCAAACGACATAAGGGACACAAAAACAAACTAAGGAGACAGTAAAAAAACAAAAAAACAAAAAACAAAAACAAAAAAACTTTTAAGAGGAAAGGCACTTTAGAGAAGAAATGAGTACCAAGAGTAATCCAGACCATATGAATACAATGTTCGATCCCACATTCAGAGGCATAACAGGAAATCCATGAGTTCAAGCCTACGCATATAAGAAGTGAAATGCATTCCGAACTACCTCTATGATATCATGTGGGTGTGTGCACTGAGATGGGCATCGTTAGCAGGAAGAACACATATTGATCCCAACAATGCGACATTCTTTGAATATATCATAGAGCAATGAGTTACACATAATGAATCCATTTCAACCCAAACATATTCAACCGACAAACTCCCCCTTAATCTAGGCACTGAAAGAACACAAAGCATGGTACCTCTGGCAGCTGCCGCACTAAGTCGTGCGAGAAAGCAAGGCACGCCTAGGTAGCCATTTCCAGAGCCAGCCTTTCCATTTTTAAGACAACTACGAATGCAAAGGCGGCTTTCACACTAATACGAACGAAAAATTAACGTTTGCATAGGTAGCCATTTTCTTAGATACAAACGCATATTTGCACTCAAACTGAGGCGGCTGCACACTAGTACGTACGAAAAGACATAGTCTACATAGGTAGCCATTTTCTCAAGCATTCAACAAAAAACTTTGCCCAGATCAAAGAGAAATTCATCTTTAGAGACTATAAGGGTTGTCAACGGTTCATTGCATGAATCAAAGAACCCTAATACATACTTAGAATTCAAGCACCAGAAGATTCAAGAATATGAAAAACCAGACTAACCCAGGTAACCAGTGGTGTACATAATAGAATCAAGTCTGAATGCATTACAAGAGTTATATGAGAGGGCCAAACCAAACACAGAAAAAAAAAACTAGTCTCCGGATGAAAAGTCCAACATAGCAAACATACAGATTCAAGATTTTCCAAAAGGTACTTAGAACTTCTTACAAGGTGTCCAACACCTTTTTTTTTATGAAATAAAGAAAGACTACTCGATAAGATAGACTCCTAGAGTCTTCCTAAGAAACTCAAACCGAGGATGATCAAGAGGTTTAGTGGAAATGTCTGCTCGCTGTAACTCGGTGTTTATGTGTTCAAGAATCACAATGCCTTCTTCTACGAGATCCCGAATGAAGTGATGACGAATGTCAATATGCTTAGTTTGAGAATGTTGAACAGGGTTCTTAGAGATGTTTATAGCACTAGTGTTGTCGCAATACAACATAATAGGACCCTGCTCAAACCTGTAATCGGACAACATCTGCTTCATCCATAGAAGCTCAGTGCAACCACTCCCAACCACCATGTATTCAGCTTCAGCTGCAGAAAGGGAGATGGCATTTTACTTTTTGCTATGCCAGGAGACAAGATTATTTCCTATGTAAAAGCACCCACCTGAGGTACTTTTTCTATCATCGACACTCCCAGCCAAGTTCGCATCAGAAAAACCCACTATATCAGCAATAGTATCATAAGTGAACCAAATCCCATATCCAGAAGTCCCATTCACATATTTGATGATTCGCTTAACATCCTGCAAATGGGACTCTTTGGGACTCGCCTGATATCTAACACACACCCCGACACTGAAAGCAATGCCCGGGCGACTCGCAGTCAAGTACAATAGACTTTCTATCATACTTTGGTACATGGTCTGGTCAACAGGTTTACTAGACTCATCTTTGGACAACTTAGTAGTGACGCTCATAGGAGTTCTAGCATGCTTGGAATTGCCTAAACCAAATTTCTTGACCAAGTTCCTAGCATTCTTAGACTGAGAGATAAACATGCCAGATTCTAACTGTTTGACCTGAAGCCCTAAGAAATAATTCAGTTCTCCCATTAAGCTCATTTCAAATTCAGAGCTCATTTCTTTTGAAAATTCAGTCACAAGAGAGTCATCAGTAGACCCGAAGACTATGTCATCGACATAAATTTAAGCAACAAGTATGTCATGGGTCTGTGTGTAAATGAACAGTGTCCTGTCAACACCACCCATAGAAAAACCTTTCTCTAACAAGAAAGAAGTTAACCTCTCATACCAAGCTCTGGGAGCCTGTTTCAACCCGTAGAGAGCTTTCCTAAGTTTCAGGACATGATTTGGTAAGGTCGGGTCAACAAACCCTTTAGGTTGCTCTACATAAGCTTCTTCTCTAAGATCACCATTCAAGAAGGCACTCTTGACATCTATTTGAAACAATTTGATGTGAAATTTACATGCAATGGCAAATAGAATTTTGATGGAATCAAGACGTGCAACAGGGGCAAACGTCTCATCAAAATCAATCTCTTCAACCTGAGTGTAACTTTGTGCTACTAGTCTAGCCTTATTCCTAATCACTTCACCAAATTCATTTGTTTTATTCTTGAAAATCCATTTGGTGCCTATGAAATTCTTGTCAGTGGGCCGAGGGACTAGTTCCCACACATTGTTCCTAGAAAATTGTTCTAATTTCTCATGCATGGCATTAATCCAATACTCATCAAACAAGGCCTCATTGACATTCTTTGGTTCAATTAATGACACATAGCACAAATTAGTTACCACATCCCGCATTTGACGCCGAGTCCGCATCTTGTTAGTGACTTCTCCCAGAACTTGAGAGATTGGGTGATTGTGCTTCACCCTAGCAGATGGTTCCAGTCCTTTCTTTTGAGAACCTTTGGGTTCTACTTCTTGCACTTGACTTCTCTGTTTTACACTAGTAGGGGTCTTCTCGGCAGAGTCTTCACTTGCTTCCAATGTAGCTTGACTTTCATCCTTTTCAGCTTTCGGTTCTTCAATGTATGTATCTGAAATAGGAGAATAAATATCAGCAAGTGTAACAGTAGGTTCATCATCAATAACCACGTTAATTGACTCCATAACAGTAGAAGTTCTAATTTTAAAAACTCTATATGCATGGCTATTGGTGGAGTAACCTAAAAAGATTCCCTCATCACTGCAAGTGTCAAACTTACCTAGCTGCTCCCTATCCCGAAAAATGTAGCACTTATTACTAAAAGTACGAAAGTACTTGACATTTGGTTTAGTTCCTCTCCAGAGTTCATAGGGTGTGTGAATAGTTCCTCATCTCAGGTAAATGCGGTTAATTATATAACAAGCATTATTCACCGCTTCTGCCTAAAAGTGTTGAGGAACTTTCTTATTGTGCAACATGACCCTAGCCATTTCTTGAAGAACCTTATTTTTTCTTTCAACTACCCCATTTTGTTGAGGGATTTTCGGCGCAGAAAACTCATTATGAATACCCAGCTCTTCACAAAAAGAAGTGAACTCGGAGTTTTCAAACTCCTTACCATGATCTGACCTAATGCGGATTATAGAATTGTGGGACTTGGATTTTTCATTCTGAAGTTTAAGGACAAGAGTTTTGAAAATCGAGAACGTGTCAGATTTTTCTCTCAAAAAGTTAACCCCAGTAAATCATGAGAAATCATCAACAGCAACAAAAATGTATTTTTTCTTCCCTAAACTTTCAGTCCTAGTTGGTCCCATCAAATTCATGTGGATCAGTTCTAGCGGAACTTTGGTGCCTAAGCTATCAGTCTTCTTATGTGGCCCTCTAGTTTGTTTACCTTCCTAACATGCACCACAAACCCGATTCAATTGACCTCCCAACTTTGGAATTCTTCTGATTAACTATTTATTAGCAATCTTAGTGAGATCCTTGTAATTAACATGTCCAAGTCTCCGATGCCACAATTCAGCGTCATTGATTTTGACAGAATTACAAGTTTTCGTATTTAAAGGAATAATACCACAGCAATTATCTGATATTCTGACACCATGCATGATTGTTTTACATTTCTTATCCAAAATAATGCAATTATCTTTAGAAAAGTGAACTTCATGATGAGTGTCGCACATCTGACTAATGCTCAACAGATTAGCCTTTAAACCGTCAACCAAAAGGACATTTTCCAGCTTGAGAAGTCCAAGAGAAGAGATAGTGCATTTTTCTATGATTTTTGTGGAATTCCCATCCCCAAAGGTCACCATCCCACCATTGTGAGACTCTAAAGTGGCAAATAGAGACTTGTCTCCAGACATGTGTCGAGAGCACCCACTGTCAAGATACCACATATGTGAGCTTTGAGCTCTCATAGCAGTCTGAATCACATATGCTTTCAGGTGTTTTGACTAAATCCAGATTTTTTTAGTTTTCACAGGAGCCGACTCTCCTACATGTGTTCTAGGGGCATTAGGATGGGGCGGTCTGTGAAATGGAGCAGGAAAACTCAAGTGAGACATGCCATGCAATTTAAAATAGTGTGGTCTGATATGACCTCTCACGCCATAATGATGACAGATGGAAACAAACTTCCTATTATCAATGGGCATTCTATGTAAGAGTTTACAATATGGACGAATGTGACCTATAATACCACAGTGATGACAGATAGGAGAAGAATTAGGCTTTCTTACCTGGCCACGTTGTAAGGTGGCTTTACGTGTCGTACTTGTTCCTTCTGTCTTCACTTTTTCTTTCTTCTTTCCTTTCATCTCATTGGTCTGCTTTGCTTTCACAAATGTCGGGGTTGCTTCCTCTTTTTGCTTCCCGGTGGATTGATTTGAAGCGCTTGCAAAGCCCAAACCTGCTCTGTCACTAGCTGCTTTTTGATCACCAAGAAGTCCATCCAAAGCACGTGACCCTGCATTCCAACGCTTGAGAGTAGCGTTAGCAAGATTCAACTATTTTTCAAGATTAGTGATATGACATTTGAACTCAGACAATTTAGCAGACTTATCATCATTCAACAACATGAACCGTTCTTTATCTTGTTTACAGTTTTCCAAGTTAATGCACAAGATATTCATTTCATTTTTCAGTTCTTCTTCTTTTGCTTGAGCCATCCGAAACTCTTGCACAAGTTTATCTTTTTCACTTTCACAGGTTTTAAGTTGAAAGGCAAGCTTGACACATTTTTTAATTAACACGTAGCTCTCCTTGTACAGCTTATTGTAAGCTTCTTGGAGAGTGTCACTATCTTCCCCCTCACCAGTTTGGACTTCTTCTTCTTCTATCTCATCCTCATTCACAAACTTGTTCAAATCATTAACACAATCATCAGAATGAACAGAAGCAGTAAAGGCTATAATGTTGTGATCATCACAATGATCCTCATTGTCATCACTCGACTCAGGCTCACTTTCATCATCCCAAGTTACAGTGAACACGTTCTGCTTCTTTTTTAACTTGTTTGGACATTTCTGAGCAATGTGCCCAAAACTTTTGCACTCATGACACTGGAGGCCTGAACCTTGAGATTTTTGCCTCTTCTTGTCAAAGATTTTAGGACCATTCTTAGGTTTGTCATTCCCAAACCGTTTATGAGATTTGTTATCCTGATTTGGCTTTTTGTTTTTCCAGAATTTTTTAAACTTTTTGAAAAACATAGCCATCATCTCAGGATTGAACTCATCATCAGATTCACTAGCAAACCCTTGAGCTAAAGTGAAAGCCAATTTTTTTGAAGATTTGTGATTTTGAAATTTTAGCTCATAAGTTTTGCAAGTTTCCAACCAAGCTTTCCACTATAATAGAGTCAATGTCTTTACTTTTCTCTATTGCAGTGACTTTTGGTTAGAAGCGTTCGGAAAGAGATCTTAAAATTTTTTGAACGGTTTTTGAATTTGGAATCTTTTCACGAAGATTAAAAAAAGCATTCACAATGTCACTTAACTTAGCATAAAAATCATCAAACTTCTCATCTTCTTTCATGCAAAATTTCAAAATTAGTGGTCAGACATTGAAGTTTAGACATTTTTACAGTTTGCATTCCCTTATGAGTGACTTCCAATATCTCCCATGCTTCTTTAGCCAGGTCACAAGTGCTTATTCTACGGAATTCTTCCTGAATGACCCCGTTAAAGATAGCGTTCCTTACTGTTCCATCCATCATTCTCAAAATCACTTCTATCCAATTTAGCCAATGGCTTAGGGACCGTTTTCTCATCAACAGTCATGGTAGGATAATTATAGCCCTCAGTGACAGCTAACCAAACCCTTTCATCTATAGATTTCAGAAAAGCTCTCATTCAAACTTTCCAAAATGGGTAATTTGTCCCATCTAGAAGTGGGGGTCTACCAGTGGATGCACCTTCTTTTAGAAAATCCATGTATACAAATCAAAAACTAGACAACAAGGATCACACAAAAACAACCTGCTCTGATACCAATTGAAAAAATCTAGTTATAGATATGCAACAAGGATTTAGCATGCACACACACAAGTAAATCAACCAACAATCAAAGAGATAAGAGATTTTACGTAGAAAACCCCAATAAGGGTAAAAACCACGGGACTAATCGTAGTCCGAGAAAACAAGCACTATAAATGAAGTTTGGTTACAAGAAACTCTTACAAACCCCAGTTGAATCCTTAACCTATTGCTAAAAGTCTTCTTGCCGAATTCTCGTGAGTCAATACCGTGCTTGCTTGCCGCAGAAATCCTCCTCTGGACTTATCACTTGAGACTCCTCTCAAGTACTGATTTTGATGATGAAGATGATGAACTGATGATAATCTTGAACTGTATTACGCCACCATAAGATCGTCAATTCTTGCTTGGGAACTCCCCCTCAATATACTCACACAACCTCTCAATACAAAACAAAACTCACAACTCTAACTCACCCAGTTTCCTAAACAGAAAACTATTTCCACAACCCCCAAGAGCTACTAACCCTACATGAATTATAACCATGCCTCGAGATAGACTGATCGAGCGGTCAAGCCTGCCATCCTTCAAAACTTTGCTGCATAAAACCAAGACTTGGGAAGATCTGTATTCATCATTCTAATTTCAATTCTAGACAAAGATACTTTCATAGAAGAACAAGCAACATATCGAGAGATTATTATTCAACACTATAAGAAATAGGATTGTGTCACAGACTTGCCAACAAGAGAAAACTTAGGCGAAAAAGTTCTAACAATGTTGGCCTTTCCCCATCTCCTCTTCATCAGTTTTGGCAAAGTTGCGAGTCCATAAGCAAGCGAAAGAAAGAGTCATGCTCCTAAAAGGAATGACCATTTTTTATTTTTTTCTCTTCCCTTGAAGCTCGTTTACTAGCTTGGGTGTTAACACTTCACTAATATAATAAAAAGTAAGGCTTTTATGCTGAGTAAAGGTGGGAGTCTACCAATAGTTTTAAATAGCAGTAGCGGTCCCTATAACGATAATGGTCGAGGTATAAATAATCGTAGCGTAATGGTAGTGGCAATCGGAGCTGTAATTTTTTTTTGTAGAACTCAATAAAAAATAACTATTACACATAATATTTCTAAAATTCTATTTATCCGAGTTCAAAAAACTTTTCGGTGATTTTTGTTTCCTTTTTAGTCCTAATACAATATATATCCAAATTTTATACTACTTAGTTTAGTTTTAATAAATAATTTTAATTATCTTAAGATAGTAATTAGTAAATTTATGTATTATAAATTTATAATACATAACTTATTTAAATTTTTAATAACTATAAATTTTTTACATATTACAGCACATTATACGACTTCTTGTTTAAACTTTAATTTTGGATTTATTATTCTACACTTTATATTTGTTGTTTGAAATTTATTTTGACATAGCTTTTTATTTTATTTTTAAAATAGAATTTTTTTATTTTTGGTTGCAAACAAGCATGGATCCTAAACAATTTTCTTTAAAAAAAATACTTGAGCAGTTAAAAATTCGACCACCACGTACCTGCCGTTGAACCCCAAAAAAATCAAATTCAATGATGTTGAATATTCAAAAAATATAGATGAATCAAAAAATGTTATTTGACTATTAGGAAATATGAATCTCGAACAAAAAATAAAAAATGAAAAAAGAACAAACTTATTAGAGAATCAGAAGTCAAAAAAGAAGAGCCAAATTATCCAATTGTCGTGAAACTTGAGAGATTTGAGACAAATCTCATAACACCCAAGTAGTTTTTGATTTGTCGGGCTACTATGAACAATTTTGACGGATTAAAAATAATATAAAATGTAAGATTTTACGAGGTAAAATCACATTACACAGGCCGTACCAATCGTAACAACCGTGTTTTGGTCTGTTACGCATGTTACACCACCTTTATGCCCATTACAGAAGATTTAACGTTTGTTACAACTTTTTATTTCCTTCACATAGAAAAGTTGGCCATAACGAATAATAGAGGCTACCAACACCATTGCGTAACGGTAGCAGTCGTTTTTTAAAACTATGAGTCTACCCTACTTAAATAGATTACACTTACCAAGCCTAATCTAGTGAAATAGGCCGACAACAAGCATTCCTCCTTTGTTTGTTGTGGATCGCGCCTCACCACATGCACTTAATAAATGAAATTAGTGAAGATCTTCCTCCACATTGATAATTATCAAGAACTTCAATGCCACTTGGCGAAAAAAAATAAGACCATCGGTCCCACCCAAAAATAACTCAGAGCCTAAAGAGTAGAGAGTTCAGCCTACAAACAGATGGCATAGGTTTAGCGATCGAACCACATCCATCTATCTTATCTATGTAGTAACCTTTTTTTTGTTTGTTTTTCGGATAACGCTAGTGGAGACTAAATCCTTCCTACTATGAAAATACTACTCCAAACTTTTTATTCATTCCAAGTGGATCCTTCTTTTTCCAAAGAATTGAATGAACCAATTTCTCCTAGTCATTTTGGCTAGCCAAAAATATAAAAAATAAGAAAGAAGAAAAAGCAATCTCTATTTTATCTATTAATTTTTGTATATATATGTATTCCAACACTACTATTTATTTTAACTATTCATTCAAACTTCCAAAGATACTATATATATATTACTTTTTGTATAATTTGGAAAGCACTTGCCAAAATACAATTCCCTTTAAAGAGCTTGCTAGAGCTTTAAATATGATAAACTAACCAAATAGCTAACTGG